>ONZH01013772.1:0-19639 GCA_900303285.1 Rhinella marina
CATCCATATTGACATTAATAACTTATTTTACATATACAGTTACTGTATATGTCCAAAAAAAGAGGTGCCAGGACCCTCCAAAGGAACGGGTAGTGGCAAAAATGTTGCTGGAGCCAGCAGAAAAAGGGGTGGTGGTATCAGCAGAGGCAGCAACAAGCCAGAGCTGCCAGTGTCATCCAGCGGTCATGTTTTGACGACTAATCCCATGGTCCTGGAATGGTTGACTTGGTCTTCAATATCATCTAAACTGACATCTGACACCCACAGCCAGAAATCTGTGGGTTTCTCTGAAACCACACTTAGTTGACATGGCCCAGGAACAAGCTATGCGCCCTCATCGGTCTTGAACCTGCCTTTTTCCTTTGCTGCTCCTTCTGCCAGTCAAGTGATGTTTTCCGCCAGCTCTGCTCCTTTTTTCAGAGAAGAAGATATTACTGAGGACAGTCTGCAGCTACTACCCAGCCCAGATTTGGAGTAGAGGATTGCTGCTTCCTTTTGTAGACATACAAGTAGCTACAATGAGAGTTGCATGGGAGCAGGTGTTGCGAGCGGTCACCGTGGTGGCCATGAGACTGATGAGGGTAACATAAGTGACAAGCATACAGTAGTGGATGATGATGTAGCCGATTGCACATGGGAGCCGGGTTAAGAGGGGGCTTCATCATTATCATCAGGGGGCGAGAATAGCAGCTTGCCCATGAGACATTGACAGGGTGGCAGCATTTCATTAAGCCAGTAGGGTGCAAGCATTGCCATGAGCCAGCAGGGTGGCAGCAGTTTAAGATCTGGAGCCAAATATGCCCGGGTCGACTTGTCCGGAAAAAAATAGTGGGGCACGGCTTCATAGAGACAGAGACAGGCAATTATCATGTAGTGGTGTGAGTAAAAAGCCATTTTTGCCAGTGTGGAATTTTTTTAGCAAGTCATCGGAGGACGTTAGCATAGACGTATGTAGGATCTGTGGGCAGAAAGTGAAGCGTGGCCAGGGTGCCAATGTTAATACCACAGCCCTGTGTCAACACATGGAGCAGCACCATAAAGTGGCCTGGGAAAATCGTGGTGCTAATGTAGTGGTACAGCCTCCTAAATCTCCCAGTGGCCAACACACCTTCTTCTGCATTCAGGGCTCCACCACCTCAACAGAAAGTCATCTACTTGTCCCGCTGATTCACCTCCTACTACTACTATTCCTTGTCATGTGTTTTGCCAATGATCGATCACCAAGATGATTGCAAAGAGACAACAGTGTGTGTGCACTCATCCAACAGTGAAGAAGCTAAACCTGCCCCTAGTCAATTTCTGGTATTACAGTCCCTCCCTCTCCATGTGGTTGAATCTGCACATTTTAGAGAAATGATGGATTGTGCCAAGCCAGGGTAGACAGCCCCAAGCCATCACTGCTTCTCTAAAAAAGCTATACCAGCTCTACATACATACATACACTAGAAGGTGGGCCAGTCCTTGATCCTGTGGTGTCTGGTACAGTTCATGGTAGCGTCGACATGTGGAGGTCTAACTACGGTCAAGGACAATATATGTCCTATACAGCCCATGGGTAAATGTGGTTCTGGCCGAGGCACACCAACAACTTGGCCCAATGATGGCAATATCGCCTCCACGTTTTCATGATGTGATTGTGGTGCCAATGTCCTCTTCTGTCTCATCAACAAAGAAATTGAATCCTGTCTTTCTCCTCCCCAACTGAAGATCAAAACCATGGTCACCAATAATAGGATGAACATTATGTCAGCACTGCATCAAGGAGGGCTGATCCATATGCCTTGCATGGCCCATGTCTTTAATCTGGTTGTAAACTGGTTCCTGCAATCTACCACCCAACTGCAAGACGTCTTGAAAGTAAGTCCATTCACATGTTGGATTGAGTATATGAGCAGATGAAGGCTGTGAACGATTTATTGATTATGCGTAGGACAGAGGTACTCCCCTGTGTAACTTTGACGTTAGCCAGTGATAGCTCGTGCGTGACACCTGAAGGCCCTTTGAAGAGACCAATTTATTTGTCAGTCGCCAGGACTATGGGAAGAATGATGTCATTCCACTTCACTTCACTATTTAATTTTATTTCATAGTTTTGACTATTAATACCTTGTTGGATATTTTCTCAATTTGCAGGTATTATTTGATTGTAGATTATGGGGTATGGGGTTGTCCCCCAACCCCATAATCTACAATCAAATAATACCTGCAAATTGAGAAAATACACACAGGTTCAATAAATAAATAAAATCATACCGTTTATATTACATCTATTTCTATATCATGATATGCATATACATTACCATATTATCAACTACTATATAATATTTTATTCTTAAATATCCAACAAGGTATTAATAGTCAAAACTATGAAATAAAATTAAATAGCAACAATGACAAATAAACCAACACATTATAAGAAAAGACACTGGAACAATAAAATCAATAGAGAGTGCAAAAATAATAGTTGAAATCAACAGATAATGTCAAATAACAGTTGATTGTCAACAAATAAATATTTCATGGAAAACAAATATGCTATATATATATAAAAACATACTATGGATTTAGAACACATGAATGATTAAAATATCAACAGATACAAAATTCATGCTAATATATTTATATATGTACAACACTGTTTGAACTCCACTCTAATCCTGTGATAATTGATCATGTAAGATAATCCATCTATGCCCTTCATTTTTATGGTGATAAAATTTGGAAAATCCATGTACTCACTAATCCAGTCTGGTTTTTTACTAAAACCTGAATCATGAGGTCAACAAGTATCAATCACAGAGGAACTATTTAAATCCACCAGTCCCAAGAAGTAGTCCACTTTGCCACTGAGGAAGGGGCAGATGAACACGCCCCGAAACACGTTTGGTTTTATAAGACAACACAGGACTGGTATTATATTGGATAGAGTGTCAGCATATAGGACTATTGAGACTAATCTGACAAAAAAAGAATATACCACCATTTGTTATCCACAGACTGTCTCATCGTATACCATCTCAACAATAAAGGAGACACCTGAGAATCTTAAATCTCAGCTTCACTAGCGAATTCCCGCGTGGGACGCCACGTGGGACGCCATCTCCCGGAGCTTCATTCAGCCCGCTACAAAAGCGCGCGGACTTCGCACCCTCGTGCTGCCCGAGGAGAAATCCAAGCATCGCAATAGACGGACAGACGCTCTCACGATCCTTGGAACAACAAGGGTAATGTACATTGCAAAACACAGTCTTGATACATGCGATTTTTTAACTGTGTTTAGCCGCTATTACTTATATCAACCTGCGCTCCTTCTATAATAGAAGAACCACTCAAATAACGTGCAGAAAATACAATACCAACGTATTGATTACCTTGCCTTACCTTCTGAAGAACCATTATACAGGAGCAACAACATTATTGACTTCTATTTTTCCTTTTTTAATTGATCAATATTTTATTCCTCATTTTCCATTTTTTTACCTTAATTTTATTTTTATTTTTAATTCCCTTTCCTTCCCAGCGCTGGAGAGTCATTATACCTATTAATTTGCAATTTTATATACTTTATTCAACTTGATATATTCATTGCACCTATATGTTTTATTAAGTTCTATTTTTGTTCATAATAAATTACCATTCTGATTTTAAGTATATATCTATGTGAACTATTAATAACATCAGTAGTACTCAGAGCTCCCAAATACAATACAGTAAGACTACTAGAAAGATTCATATAATTAACAATCATTTTATTCTAAATATTAAAATCAATTCTCAGTGAAAGGGTGTGCAAATGCACAATTTTCCTCGTTATATTTGAATCCAAGTGGCTGTGGGTATAAGCCAGGATTTAGCACCCCAAAATCCATTAATTTGTGTGGTGAGCCACTTCCCATAAACATAGAATATCATGGACCTGCCTGGTGTGTTCCTTGGTCTTCATGATGCTCTCTGTGCTTTAAACAGAACCCTGAGACTATCAGAGCAGGTGCATTTATACGGAGACCTGATTACAAACAGGTGGATTCTATTTATCTTCATCAGTCATTTAGAACAACATTGGATCATTCAGAGATTATCAATGAACTTCTGGAGTGAGTTTTCTGAACTGAAAGTAAATGGGCTGAATAATTTTGCACACCCCACTTTTCAGTTTTATTATTACAAAAAAAGTTTAAATGATCCAATACATTTCGTTCCATTTCACAATTGTGACCAATTTGTTGTTGATTCTTCACCAAAAATTTAAAATGTTACATCTTTTTGTTTGAAGCCTGAAATGTGGCAAAAGGTTGAAAAGTTCCAGGGGGCCAAATACTTTCGCAAGGCACTGTATGCTGTTTTAACAAGTTTTATTCCAGTAACTTTAACATTAACCCCTTCGCGCCCAGCGCCGTACATGTACGGCGCTGGGGCGATGCGGGCACATGGCGCCCGCTCGCGGGTGTGGCGGGCTTCATGGCCGGCAAGTCTCTGCTGTTTCTAACAGCAGAGACTTGCCGCTACTTACCGCCATCGGCGGGGTCTTCCTGGTTGATTAGATGCCGTGATCACACGTGATCACGGCATCTAGTTGCGTTTCAACCCAGAAGCATTCGCTTCCGGGTGGTGTACAGACACCCCGTGTGGCCAATCGGGGTGTCTGTACACCATATGAAAACTGTAATCCTCGCTGGTGAGGATTACAGTTTTCAAAGTGCAATTCTTATTCTGGCCACTAGATGGCAGGCCAGGATAAGAAATGAGCAACTCATGGATTTCTGAGTCTATAAAATCCATAATTGCTCATAAAGAAAAAAAAAAAAGCCACAATATATAAGCCCATATTTGAGCTTTCTAATAGTAAAAAAAAAATTAAAAAAAAATGTTAAAAAATATATAAAAAAGATGTAAAAGTTCAAATCACCCCCCTTTCCGTATAAGTAAAAAATAAATACCTAAATAACAATAAATATAGACATCATGGGTATCACCGTGACCGAAAACGCCCGTACTTTTAAAATATAAAAAAAAATTCCAATACGGCGAATTGTGTGGCGGAAAAAAGCGTTCAAATGGCGATTTGCCGTTTTTTGTCGCTTTTTTTTTTCTAAAAAAAATTAAATAAAAAGTGATCAAAAAGTCATACACACCCCAGAATGGTATCAATAAAAACTTCATATCGTCCCGCAAAAAATGAGCCCCCATACAGCTCTGTACACATAAATACCAAAAAGTTATAGGGGTCAAGATTTGACAAGGAAAAAAAAAAAAAAAAAAGGGCAACTTTCTAATTATTTTATCACTATGAAAACGCAGGAAAAACTATACATATTAGGTATTGCCGGATTCGTACTGACCAGTAGAATGAAAGTAACGGATCAGTTTTAATGCACATCGAACGCTGTAAATAAGAAACCCGTAGAACTGTAGCGGAATAGCGTTTTCTTTGCAATTTCACCCGGTTTGGAATTTTTTTCCCGCTTCCCACTACACCGTATGCAATATTAAATGGTGGCGTTGGAAAGTACAACTTGTCCCGCAAAAAACAAGCCCTCATACAGCTATGTGAACAGAAAAATAAAAGAGTTATGGCTGTTTGAAGGCAGGGAGCGCAAAACGAAAATGCAGAACCGAAAAAAGCTCCGGGGGTGAAGGGGTTAAAAGTAGGGAAACAATATTGTTTCTAATGCAGCATATCTTTCTCTATTTTCCGATATTCGCATGTTGAGCAGTTGTGAAAGTTTTAGAGTGGGGGAAGTTTCACTCAGATATTCATAAAAAAGTGCCAAAGTAGAAAAATATGAAGTGTTTGATCCCCAAAAGGCATCTTTAGCAGTGCTCAGCAAGAGCGTTCAGTAAGGATGCCAAAAATTGGGTTAAAGTTATAATGACAGCAAAGAGACTAGAAAACCACATGAGATTGTAAGAATTTATCAACCGTTATCTACCAGATCTTGGGACAATTAAATCAGAACATTTTATTGTTTCCTTTCTTTTACACCTATGAGTTAGTTCTTAATTTTTATATTAGTATTCTATTGTGTAAGAAGCAAGACTCATTACAGGACTCGTTCAGAGAGGCAAATGTACTTTTTATGCTCACTCCTTATAAGTCCCCCTGATCTGAGACTAATTTGTGACAATATGTATAGTGGTCTGTCTTATTCAATGACATCATAAAAAATAAGGAATTATGAAGATTATAAAATACATGCATTGCATTTAGTTTGGTATACTACTATGAACATATTTACTGTTAAGATGCATTTAATTACAATCACAATACACAAAGCACAACAGCTAGTGTTGAGTGAGCATGCTCGGCCAAATACTGTATCCGGTCGAGCATGGTGGCGCTCGGGACCACGCGGTGTTCGGCCGAACACACGTGTGCTCGAGCACCATGCTCGAGTCCCCTCCCTGCACGTTTCTTGGCTGCTACACAGCCAATCAGCGTGCGGGGGGGTACTGGCATTCACTGTAATGCCGTAGCCATGTTGGCTACTGGCATTACAGTGATTGGCTGGCCGGGAACGCGTCATCGGGTGCTATAAAGCACCCTGTGACATGTGACCCGGCTCAGTCCGAGTCAGGGAGAGATGCTGCAAGGAGAGACAGATAGTGTAGGGATAGAAAATCGCTAGGCAGGGCTAGTTGATCTGTTGAAAAGACCCAAAAGCCCTATTAAGGGCTATTATATCTGGCTGCCATAGATTTTTTTTTTGCAATAGATTTTTAAAATTGCGCAAGGTGGCCTGACCTTAATACCACCTGCGCAGCTTGTGCATTATAACCTTTCTGTATCCTATATACCTTACATCCGTTGTAATTTTTTCTGCCGCTAATCAAGGTGACAGTACCAGCGCTGTGTCTGCTGTATAACATTTGCACAAGGAGGCACAGATAGTGTAGGGATAGGATTTGGCTATTCAGGGCTAGTTGTTCCGTTTAAAAGACCCAAAAGTCCTTTTAAGGACTGTTGTTATATCTGGCTGCAATATTTTTTTCTTTTGGGGCAAAAATAACGCAACGTTTGCGTGACCCTAACACCACCTTCACAGCGTGTGCATTATAACGTTTCTGTATTCTATATACCTGACATCTGGTGTCATTTTTACTGCCGTTAATCAAGGCAACATTACCTGTGTTGCGTGTGCATTATAACGTTACTGTATCCTGCATACCTGACATCCATTGATATTTTTGTACCGTTAATCAAGGGGCATTACTGGGCGGCTACATTATAACCTACTATTCCTGCCGTTAATCAACGTGACCTCCCTGTGTTGCGCGTGTGCATTATAGGTTGCTGTGTCTACCCTGATTGCCTCCGTTAGCAGGCAACATTACCTGATTTGCATTATACCGTTACTGTTATACATATTGAATTTTGTTTGGTTGATTAATCTGTGGCGACAGTACCTACGCTGCGTCTGCTGTATTTGGTTCAATACTGTGAAATTTTTCTGATCATAAACTTTTCTACTGGTGTAATCCAAATCTTGCTGTGCATTTAGCGTTGTGTATCCTACTACCTTTATCCAGTGGCGTTATTTCTTCTGCGCTAATGGGCAAGGCGACAGTACAACTGTTTGCCTGGCATGTGTTTGAAACGTTTGCGAATTTAAATATTTGTCATTCCCAAAATTTGCCGCTAAAGGTCAGTAGTTCTGTGTATTTGCTCATGGGTATTGCGAAGGCGGTTTTATAGAGGGACGGGTAAGGTTTTGGCTTTAGGTCAAAACGCAGTGGAGGAGGCTCTGCTATGGTGAACTACGCTGCGTGTTTGCTGGCAGAGCACAAGAAACAAAGTCATCCAAAACTCCTAGTTCCTTCATATATTTGCAGACGGGCAAATCAGTTATATTTGGTTCTGGGTTATTAGTATTGGTCAACATGTCAGGAGGGGACTAGAGTGAGGTAAATTTTTTAGTTAAAAATTAGGAGTGAGAGCCTGCTACTACTCGCATTCTATCAAGTATATATTTGTTTCCTAACAATATTTTCTCTAAAATCAATGTTATATTTGGTTCTGGGGGGTATTCTTGTCATTCCGTAGAAGTGGCATAATACTCGGACAACATTGTTCCCAGCAGCGACTTTGGAGTCCATGATGCATCTAGACATCCTCCCCAAACCATTTCAGTGTTGTTTCCACCATTTTCTGACCTTTCCCTATGAACCAGACACCCTCCCCTCTCCAGAGCAGGGGGTGCCTGGTTTAGTGCTCGGGTTCTCCCATTGACTTTCATTGTGCTTGGGTGCTCGGTCGAGTACTCAAGCACCGGCTAGTGTTTGACCCGAGCACCCGAACACTACGGTGCTCGATCATCACTAACAACAGCATGAAAATTAAGAATCCACTACTCCTTCAACATGGTATCAAGCTCTGCTAGCAATAAGTTGATGAATATGTTTTGTGAAAGTCAGGAGTTGAAGATTTTTTTTTTCCAACATATGTCCAGTCCATACTGCATTGCCCTCAATATAATAAGTTACATAAAAAAAGAGAGGGTCAACTAAAGAAATATAGTTAGCTGGTCCCTGTCTCAGTAGAAAAGGAGGTCGTTTAAAGACCCCTTTACATGAGTAGATAATAGTAAAATTGAGTGATCAAATATTGAGTAAAGCATTGAACAAACGACAAGCGATAATTGTTTGGTTTGTTATTCTTGTGATCACTTTATTAGACACCTTAGACTACATGCAAATGACAGTGAAAAAAGTCAGTTAAAAATGGATAAACTGTCCATTTTTAATGGACATTTTTTTCACTGATGCCTTTCTGAGAAACAAACATTAAAACGGGTCCATGGAATTGTATGGGGTCTCTCGGTCAGTGAAAAACAATATAGAACATGTTCTATTTTTTGATGCCTGATTGACACAGCAACACTGCCATGTGAATAACCTCATAAACTACCATTGGCCTTAAAATGGACATGTGATCGTCGTTAAAAAATGTATATCACATTTGTGCATGTAGCCATAATCATCATTTGTCCAGTGCAAACATATATTTTTGCAGCAAAGATGATTCCAGAGTGGGCGTAGAATTGTTACATGCCACTCATGTCATGTTAATTACAAATGAAAACTAAATACACTCTTTTAACACCTTAAATTGTAAAACACAATCCCTTTTTTCCTAAACACCACCCACACATTATCTTTATGTGTAAATGCCTGACAAATGATCTATTACACAATCACACACGTTTTACACAATACTCTGTCCATCTAAAGGCTTTTCATTAGAATGTTAACGACTTGAATAGTGACTCATCGATCAACGATCGATTGAATCAATTATCTAGTCATGTAAAGGGGCCTTAAGGTGTTCTTAGAAATTCTGAATTTGTTGGTAATATTTTATCTCCACCATCATCAAACTGTTAGGTCTAATTGTTCCACCTTGATAACTTACCTTGTTGCTGCACCTTGCAGAGGACACCATAGAAAAGTAGAACTTAGGCCTCATTCACACGACTGCGCTGTGTTTTGCGGTCCTCAAATTGCGGATCCACAAAACACGAATGCTGCCAGTGTGCATTCCGCAATTTGTGGAACAGAACTGGTGCCCATAATAGAAATGCCTATTTTTGTCTGCAAAACGGACAAAAATAGAACATGTTCTATTTTTTTTGCGGGGCCACGGAACGGAGCAATGAATGCGGACACACATGGAATGTTGTCCACATCTTTTGTGGCCCCATTGAAGTGAATGTGGACCAAAACAACGTTTGTGTCATAAGGCCTTACTTTTCACTTTTCCCCCTTCTCTGCTAACTATGCAAATGACCAAAAGCCATAAATGTGACTACAGAAGTATACAATATTTGGGTTAATAGCTAATTCCCTCAAGTTTTTAGACTTTTATAGAAGTTGGCCTTAAAGTTATGTCAAATATCATGAGGGTAGTTGATTTTGAAGAGAGTAAAACGTCTAAAAATATATGTTATAGTAACATATAGCATACAGTATAACATATATATTCATAGAACATGAAGTTTTGACAGAAGGTAATGCTAAATGAAGTGCTTTGAATTATTCCTTGACTATTCAGTCAGATGATCTGAACATCACAGCCTTATTTACTGCAGAAAGTGAAAAGATAATAAAATGTAGATATTTCTTAATTGTAAGAGACTTCATAATAAACTTTGTTGTACTTGATTTGTGTACAACGTCTGTCTTGTCATTTCATCCTTCCTTACTCTACTTACTCATCTCCACAGGATTATTTTCACACTTCAGCGAGTGTACAGAAATTCTCCTGTGCATCAAAACTATATGAGCCATCCTGAATTAATTACCTCCTTCAATCTCAGTTCAGTAATAAGTCTCAGTGGGAATTGATAGAATTAAAAAAGTTCCGGGTAGACTAAGTTGAAGCAGTGTTGAGTATTCTGTTAAAGAGTATAAGTTTATTCCATACAGATAACATGACATTTTTACACTGTTGCAAACAGCACAAACAGGAAGAAGTACATTCTGATACATTGATATCTCTTTTGCATTAAGTGTTAGACAAAATTAAAGTGGCTCCATCAATAGGATCAACTCTATTAAGCCATACATACTGGCTGGTAGAGCTCATCATGCTGATTAAAACTATACCTTTCTTTTGTCTGTATGCTAAACAGCTGCAGAGAAATCTGTGTTTTTATTCAGATTCCAATGAGCAATTCGAGCACAAAGAGGCGGGGCTGAATCATCTGAGCATTACTTTGTAACACCCCCTGTGTTCTACACATTCCCCTCCCCTTAATTGACAGGGCTAGACACCAGGCTGAGGGCAGAGCTGTGTGCGAGTATGTAACTATATCACTATGCACTGTAGCTTCACCACACTGAGATATGTCCTGAAAGCTAATCTACATGTTACGGCTTTATTCACAGGCACAATATATGATCATACAGACACTGGTAATATGTGTTAGCTTATAAGTATAGAAAAACTATATATCTCTAAGTTATACTGTTATAACTTAGAGGTTAAATGATTGGTTTTGCATGTACAAATTCCTGGTTTGAATCAAGAGATTTTGACGTTTTTTTCTTCCACTTTTATCCCATAAGAAAAGTCAGTCATTATCATATTGAGAGTAAGGTTTTTATAAAGCTAATAAATATTACTGGCTTCTTTATTATTATATATTGTGTCTGTGAATAAAGCAGTAATAGGTTTTAGCAAAAAAAAAACAACAACACTATTCTCAATATAGTAAGGTATTATTATTATTATTATTATTATTATTATTATTATTAGAGATGAGCGAGCACTAAAATGCTCGGGTGCTCGTTATTCGAGTCGAACTTTTCCCGATGTTCGGGTGCTCGTTTTGAATAACGAACCCCATTGAAGTCAATGGGAGACTCGAGCATTTTTGCAGGGGACCAAGGCTCTGCCTAGGGAAGGCTGGGTGAAAACCTGGAAACCTCAGAAATGATGGAAACACCACGGAAATGGACAGGAAACAGCAGGGGCAGCATGCATGGATGCCTCTGAGGCTGCCTAATCCCACCATTACCCCAAATTCTCAGGCAACAGCCTGGTGGTTACCCTCATGGCAATTGTGCTCACCCAGACAAAGAAAGGCGAGGCACATGCCCATCACATTTTAGGGAAGCACCCAACTAGGTGCAACGAAGGTCCATCACCGCCTGCAGGTGACACCACTGCTCATGCTGGCACTGCTGTGCTATCCCCCTCCCCACGACGCAGGCATAAGCCTGACACATCATAGTGACAGCATAGTGACACCAACAAGTGACCAAGTTAGATTGAGGTAGCAGTCAAATGTCTGTAGGCGAGCCTCCCAAAAATGTGTTTTGGAGTGTCTGAAGTTGACCCTCCTAAAAAATTGTTTAGGAGTGTCTGTTGATGACCCTCCTGTAAAATATTTTATTTGTTTTCCCTGTTATTAGTTAATGTACAACCCATGGCTGGCATGGTGGGAATATATAGGTTTTGCGTCACAGACGGTCTACTGCACCGTTACATTTTCTTCATCATTGCCAATTACTTTTTCACCAACTGTTGTCTGGCAATGATAAAGGGTAAGGTGAATCCACTGCGGAAGAAAAGTGTCATCCTCCTACAATTCTACACTTGCTCTCAATTGAAAAGGGGATGTTCTCACCGTGGCCTTCCTCATAGTGGCCGCTTCTGCGGACGACAGAAGTGGTGTACCTACTGACAGCCTGGCCGAACACGATGGCAGATGGGGAGACACTCCCTCATGAAAAATTGTTTAGGAGTGTCTGTAGTTGACCCTTCTGTAAAATATTTTATTTGTTTTCCCTGTTATTAGTTAATGTACAACCCATGGCTGGCATGGTGGGAATATATAGGGAAGCACCCAACTAGGTGACACGAAGGTCCATTACCCATGCCCATGCTGGCACTGCTCTCCTATCCCCAGCCACACGATGCAGGCATAAGCCTGACACAGCATGGCGATGACACCAACAAGTGACCAAGTTACATGAGGTAGCAGGTGAGCCACCCAAAAATTTAGCCAGACACAGCATGGCGGTGACAACAGAGTGACCGAGTTAAACTGAGGTAGCAGGAGGTGAAGCATCCTCCAAGTGGGCAGTACATGAGCGCCCCCAGGGTCAGACTCGGTCAGAGTATGTGAAATGTTCAGGGTGGCCGAACGCCGGGCTCGACGGCGGACCCGTTTCGGGTTATCGATTGTCGAAATGTTGGCTTACATCAAGTTTAGTATCTGTTCTTATCAGTTGCTGTGGCTGTTGGTGGTAAAGTGGTGAGCATAGCTGCTTCCCAAGCAGTTGACCCGGGTTTGATTCCCGTCTATCGCAGGAGGCAATTAAAAGAAAAACAAAAAAAAAATATGTCCAATATCTAATACGTCCCCTACCTGGGAAAATTGTTTGGAGAGAGGGGGCAGGGGGCATCAACCAGTACAGTTGTTAACTATGAGCTCGATCAAGTGTGGTATGTGTTCTATGTATACTACTCAGTTTAATACCGTATATGGCACCTATCCGGAGAAATAGTTTGGAGAGAGAGAAAGAGAGGAAAAAGACGTAAATTGTTTGGAGAGAGGGCCTGTAGGTGGGGGGAAGGAGGTTGAGCTGGAAGAGCCAGAGGAGTGCCCCCTTGGCTAGCGTGTGTGGTGGTGACAACAGCTGGATTGAGTTCGAATGACGACGCAGGACCCCAACTTAAAAATTTAGCATCAACCGGTACAGTTGTTAACTATGAGCTCGATCAAGTGTGGTATGTGTTCTATGTATACTACTAAGTTTAATACCGTATATGGCACCTATCCGGAGAAATAGTTTGGAGAGACAGAAAGAGAGGAAAAAGACGTAATTCTACCATGCCAGATGAAGGAACAAAATATTGTAATGTTGTAATATGTTTTGGGAACAAGAATAGGGAGTACTTGTTGTAAATAAGTCAGGCGAGGCAGTGATGAGGACATAAGGAGGTCTTTGTGCCGAACCAAGAAATTGTGGGGATATTTAGGTTGTCTAGAGTAGTATTAATGGAGTGGAGTAAAGAAGTATAGCGCAAAGAAAAAAAGTTGTGAGATATCTGGGCTAATTTTGACCCCAAGGTATGTGAGGTAAGGAGAGGACCTATTAAAGAGTGAGGTAAGGGGTAAGCATTGTTTATGTGTGGTAGATAAACCAGTACATATAATTAATGATTTATTCATATTGATTTTAAAATTGGATAAAGCGCCGTATGTTTCTAGATGGTGGTAGATTTAAGCATAGATGTATCTAGATTGGTGGTCATGATCAAAAGATCATCGGCAAAAGCTGGTCCCCTAAGGAGATACCAGCAATGGAGGAATCAGAGCAAAGTAATTGTAGAAGGAGTTCTAACACTAAGGCCCCTTTCACATGAGAGAGTTTTCCACTATACTCGAGGAAATGGCATCTTCCTCTTCCTGCATGTTTGGCGGCTTTTTTTCAGCCAATCAACATGCAGGAGAGGCTTTGGGGACCTCGTAGCATCACGTGGGAACCCCTGCATGTCAATAGCAGTGATTGGCTGGCCAGATCAGATGACCTGGGAATATAAGAATCAGGTCCTGCGATGCTCGCGTCAGACGCAGGATGGATGAGTTTAGGGAGAGAGCTGCTGTCTGTCAGGGAGAGTGTTAGGGCGGAAAAATAGTTTCTGGTTAGGCAGGAATCATCCACAAAGAACCCAACAGCCCTTCTAAGGGCTACATACCACTTTTTTTTTGGTCTCCTCCTGGCTGGGACTTGTAGTGCAGCTACCACCATCTTGGCTGCACTTTGCAGAGCAACTGGTGGCAGAAAGGGGACAGCATGTTGTCCACACAGACCCCAAAGAAATTGCCCAAAGTCCTCTCAGTACTCATTTTTGCTGCTGCTGTACCTTGGCTTGCTGGGATCTGTAGTGCAGCTACACCTATCCTGGCTGTGCAGTGTCCTGTGCAACGGATGACCTAAAACATACAGCACCTGGTACACACAGACTCCATAGACTACACCAAAAGTCCTGTCAGTACTCATTTTTGCTGCAGCATCTTGGCTTGCTGGGACCTGTAGTGCAGCTACACCTATCCTGGCCGCATACTGTAACTTGCGCTCCATTTTTTTTTCGAAAACACCTTAGTGGTATATTCTAGGCTTGCCTAATACTGATGAGTGCTGTCTGTTAGATATCAAAGCATTTTAGCGGTACATTTTAGGCTAGCCTAATACTGGTGCGTGCTCTTCCGTTCTATTCACAACAGTCTAGTAAATACGGTTTTGCTATCACTTACATTCACTCCAGTGTAGGGAATCAGTGTGTCCTCTCAGTTACATTCACTCCAGTCCAGTGAACAAGTCTGTGTTCTGCGGTACACCAACTGTAGTCTAGTGAATACGGTTTTGCTATCACTTACATTCACTCCAGTCCAGCGAATCAGTGTGTCCTCTCAGTTACATTCACTCCAGTTCAGTGAACAAGTCTGTGCTCTGCGGTACACCAACCGTAGTCTAATGAATACGGTTTTGCTATCACTGACATTCACTCCAGTGTAGGGAATCAGTGTGTCCTCTCAGTTACATTCACTCCAGTCCAGTGAACAAGTCTGTGTTCTGCGGTACACCAACCGCAGTCTAGTGAATACGGTTTTGCTATGACTTACATTCACTCCAGTCTAGGGAATCAGTGTGTCCTCTCAGTTACATTCACTCCAGTCCAGTGAACAAGTCTGTGTTCTGCGGTACACCAACCGCAGTCTAGTGAATACAGTTTTGCTATTACTTACATTCACTCCAGTCTAGGGAATCAGTGTGTCCTCTCAGTTACATTAACTCCAGTCCAGTGAACAAGTCTGTGTTCTGCGGTACACCAACCGCAGTCTCGGGAATAGACAAAATGATGAACCCCAGGGGTAAGGGTTGAGGACGAGGATGTGGGCGTCCAAGTGATGTAGTGGGCAGAGGCCGTGGTCCTGGGCAGGGTGACACAGTATCTGCTGATGAGGGAGCAGTGCTTACCCCCAGCCTGCCCCCCCCCCATGGAAAATATGGATTCAGATCCGGCATACTCACAGGAACTCTTTTCAGGACCCTTCCCATAGTCACAAACCACTGCTCAACAGCAACCTGAGCAGTTGCTCTGTCCGGATGCCCAAAATTTCGAACTTTCGCAGTCTGTGGGTGATGAGAGTGTGGACTTAGTGCAAGTAGTGTGTCAGGAGGTGTCGGATGATGATGAGACACGGTTGTCAGACAGTGAGTTGTTGTCAGGGCAGTAAGTCCGAGGGGGGAGCAGAGTGAGGAATCGGAGAAAGAGCTGGTGGATGATGGGGTGACTAACCCGAGCTGGGTTGGTAAGCCTAGTCAAGACAGTGCTGCTGAGGGGGAGGAAAGTGCAGCACCAGAACAGGTTGGAAGAGGCAGTGGGGTGGCCAGAGGGAGAAGCAGGGCTAGAGCAAGTACATCAGCAACTGTTTCACGGAGTGAAGCTCCCATGCCGAGGCCTAGATGTTCGCAAGTCTGGAGGTTCTTTAAAGAAAGTGAGGATGACCGACGGTAGGGGAGCCACCAATACTAGCCTAACCACTACCAGCATGCGCAGGCATATGAGTGCTAAACACCCGACTCAGTGGAACCAAGGCCATTCACCTCCTGCGGGTCACACTACTGCTCCTTCACCCATGTAACATGATGGCTCTGCTAATCAACCCCCCGCCCAGGACCCAGGCATGAGCGCCTCCCGCCCTACAACCACCCCTTCACCTACACAATCCTCCACACCCTCCACCAATGTGTCCCAGCGCAGCATTCAGCTGTCTTTACATCAGACATTTGAGTGCAAGCGCAAATACAATTCCACCCACCCACATGCACAAGCCCTAAACATCCACATCTCCAAACTGCTGAGCCTGGAGATGCTGCCCTATAGGCTGGTAGAGACTGAGGCTTTCCGCAACCTGAAGGCCATGGCTATCCCTCGGTACTTGGTCCCCAGTCGCCACTATTTTCCCCGATGTGCCGTCCCAGCCCTACACCAGCACGTGTCAGAGTACATCATCCGTGCCCTGACCAACGCGGTTACTGAGAAGGTCCACCTAACTACGGACACATAGACAAGTGCTGGCGGCCAGGGACACTATATCTCCCTAAAGGCACATTGGGTTAACTTGGTGGAGGCTAGGACCGAGTCTGACCCTGGGTCCGCTCATGTGCTGCCCACACCGAGAGTTGTTGGTCCTACCTCAGTCACAGTTTCTCAGGCTTATTATGCCTCCTCCTCCAACCCCTCCTCCTCCTACTCTCAATTACTATCCATGAGCATGGCGCCTTCAGTTGGTAGCTCTAGGCGCAGCAGCACTGCCATGGGTAAGCGCCAACAGGCGATGCTAAAACTGCTGAGCTTAGGTGACAAGAGGCACACCGCCCAAGAGCTGTTACAGGGCATCACGGTGCAGACCGATCTTTGGCTGGCGCCGCTGAACCTCAAACCAGGCATGGTTGTGTGTGACAACGGCGTAACCTGGTGGCGGCTCTGCAACTCGGAAGACTCACACATGTGCCATGCCTGGCCCACATGTTCAATCTTTTGGTTCAGCGGTTCCTCAAGACCTACCCCAATTTGTCTGATTTGCTCACCAAGGTGCGACGCATCTGTGCGCATTTCCACAAGTCAACCATAGATGCTGCCACTCTCAGGGCAGTGCAACAGCGCTTACAACTTCCAGCTCACCGACTGTTGTGCGACGGGCCCACGTGATGGAATTCCACAATACACATATTAGCCAGGGTTTACCAGCACCGCAGAGCGATTGTAGACTGCCAGATGACAACTTCCACGAGAACTGGTAGTCAGGTTAGTCAGCTTCCTCAAGTCTACAATGAGGAGTGGACGTGGATGTCTGATACCTGTCAAGTGTTAAGCAACTTTGAGGAGTCAACACAGATGGTCAGCGGCGATGCCGCCATTATCAGCGTCACCATCCCGCTGCTTTGTCTGCTGAAAAACTCACTGCTCAGCATGAAGTCAGAGGCTTTGTGCTTGTCACAGGAGATAGGGGAAGAAGATACGTTGCTTGATAGCCAGACCACCCTCAGGTCTGTTTCTCAGCGTGTATTGGAGGAGGTGGAGAAGGAGGATGAGGAGGAGACTGTTGGCGAGACTGAAGAGGGTACCAATGCTCATTCCTTCTTATCTGTTGAGCGTGTATGGGCTAAAGAGGAGGAGTTGGAGGAGGAGGAAATGGAGAGTCAGCCTATTGAGGAGAGGGAATTCTTGCGTGTTGGGACTCTGGCACACATGGCTAACTTCATTTTAGGCTGCGTTTCCCGTGACCCCCACGTTAGAAACATTTTTGCCAGGTGTTTTTGGATGTGTTCACCCTCCTGGACCCCCGGGAGAAGGGGAGCAGGCAGCTTGTCAAGCACTGGCAGGGGAACACTCTCCAAGGCCTTTGCCAGTTTTATGGCCCCCTAGCAAGACTATGTCACCTGTCCCCAGTCTAGGCAGAGTAGGGGGGAGCTGTTCAGAAAGATGGTGACCAACGTCCTGCGTGATCACTCTGCTCCATACAACTACTGGGTTGCAAAGCTGGACACGTGACCCGAACTGGCGCTGTACGCCTTGGAGGTGCTGGCCTGCCCTGCCGCTAGCGTGTTGTCAGAGCGGGTCTTCAGTGCAGCTGGCATCATCACTGATAAGCGTTCACACCTGTCAGCTGACAGGCTGACGCTTATTAAAATGAATAAAGCCTGGATTTCACCGGAATTCAAATCTCCACCGGGGAAAGCAGCTCAACATGAAGATTTTTCATGTACCCTCTCCTCTCCTCCTCCTTCTCTTCTTGCTCGTTCTTCAAACGCTGAGCCAACAGGCAATCTTTTAGAGGGCCAACTGGCTCTCTTTTCAAACAATGTTTACGGAGGGCCACCTACAGGCCGTCTCCAATCAATTGTTTAGGAGCGTCAACTGCAGACACTCAAAAACTATTTTTTAGGAGGGTCACCTACAGACACTGAAAAACAATTTTTTAGGAGGGTCAACTTCAGACACTCCAAAACCATTTTTTAGGAGGGTCAAACACAGACACTCAAAAACAATTTTTTGGAGAGTCAACTTCAGAAACTCCAAAACAATTTTTTGGGAGGCTCACCTACAGCCATTTTACTGCATTCTCAGTCTGACCAAGGCATTGGAGGTGTCACCACCATGCTGTGTCATGCTAAATTTTTGGGTGGTTCACCTGCTACCTCAGTCTAACTTGGTCACTCTGTTGTCACCGCCATGCTGTGTCAGGGTAAATTTTTATGTGGTTCACCTGCTACCTCAGTCTAACTTGGTCACTTGGTGGTGTCACCATCATGCTGTGTAAGGCTAATTATTTGGGTAGCTCACCTGCTACCTCATCTAACTTGGTTACTTGTTGGTGTCAGCGCCATGCTGTGTCAGGCTAAATTTTTTGGTGGCTCACCTACTACCTCATCTAACTTGGTCACTTGGTGGTGTCACCGCCATGCTGTGTCAGGCTAAATTTTTGGGTGGCTCACCTGCTACCTCATCTAACTTGGTCACTCTGTTGTCACCACCATGCTGTGTCAGGCTAAATTTTTGGGTGGTTCAGCTGCTATCTTAGTCTAACCAAGCCACTCTGGGGTTCACCGCCATGCTGTAAACTGCAATCTCAGTCTTAATAAGTGATCCTGGGGTTCACCCCCATGCTGTAAATTGCAATCTCAGTCAAACTATGTAATTTAGGGGGTTCACCACCAAGGTGTGCCAGACTACAATATTAGCGGGTTCACCTGCAATCTCAGTCACAGACTGTCATTCAGGGGTGCACCACCATGCTTTTTCAAACCAAATGTTTCTGAGGGTCACCTCCAGGCTCTCACCCACGATTTTTTAGAGGCTCGCCACTACACTGTCGCCCAAAATTGTCTTGAGGGTCACCGGAGGCCTCTCCCCCACAACTTCAAGGAGGGCTACTACCCGGCCCTGGCACACAAACATTGTCTTGAGGGGCACTAAAAGGCTCAGCACCCACCCACGTGTGGAGACTAATGGGCGGGTGCAGTGTGCGTCTTAGCCCGTCTGGAATTAGGAAAGCTGGGCACTGTGCTTTGTGTCTGCTGTGGACAGGGTGGGTGTGGGGTGCGTGTTTGCCCGTCTGGG
>ONZH01013773.1:0-25317 GCA_900303285.1 Rhinella marina
AAACAGTTTTTCCAAATCCATTCCGGCTGTTGTCACCACCACACACGCTAGCCAGGGGGCACTCCTCTGGCTCTTCCAGCGAAACCCTTCCCCAGCCTGCCCCCAACCTACAGGCCCCTCTCTACAAACAATTTACCCAGATTAGGGGACATATTAGATATTGTACTGATTTGAATTGCCTCCTGCAATAGATGGGAATCAAACCCCAGATCAACTGCTTGGGAAGTAGCTATGCTCACCACTTATACCACCAGCAGGCACAGCAACTGATAAGATCAGATACTAAACTTGATTTCAGCTGCAGTGCCAGCATGAGCAGTGGTGTCACCTGCAGGCGGTGATGGACCTTCGTTGCACCTAGTTGGGTGCTTCCCTAACATGTGATGGGTATTTGCCTCGCCTTTCTTGTCTGGGTGAGCACAATTGCCATGAGGTAACCACCAGGCCTGTTGCCTGAGAATTTGGGGTAATGGTGGGATTAGGCAGCCTCAGAGGCATCCATGCATGCTGCCCCTGCTGTTTCCTGTCCATTTCCGTGGTGTTTCCATCATTTTCTGAGGTTTCCAGGTTTTCACCCAGTCTTCCCTAGGCAGAGCCTTGGTCCCCCGCAAAAATGCTCGCGTTTCCCATTGACTTCAATGGGGTTCGTTATTCGAAACGAGCACCCGAGCATCGGGAAAAGTTCGACTCGAATAACGAGCACCCGAGCATTTTAGTGCTCGCTCATCTCTACCGCTGACCATCTGTGTTGACTCCTCAAAGTTGGTCAACACCTGGCAGATATCAGACATCCACGTCCACTCCTCATTGTAGACTAATCACTCTGCGCTGCTGGTAAACTCTGGATAACATGTTTAATGTCGAATTCCATCTTGTGGGCACGTCGCACAACAGCCGGTGAGTGGGCAGTTGTAGGCGGTGCTGCGCTGCCCTGAGAGTGGCAGCATCTGTGGTCGACTTGCGGAAATGTGCACAGATGCGGCGCACATTGGTGAGCAAATCAGACAGATTGGGGTATGTCTTGAGGAACCGCTGAACTATTAGATTGAACACGTTGGCCAGGCATGGCACATGTGTGAGTCTGCCAAGTTGCAGAGCCGCCACCAGGTTACGCCCGTTGTCACACACAACCATGCCTGGCTTGAGGTTCAGCGGTGCCAGCCACAGATCGGTCTGCGCCGTGATGCCCTGTAACAGCTCTTGGACGGTGTGCCTTTTGTCACCTAGGCTCAGCAGTTTGAGCACCGCCTGCTGGTGCTTACCCACGGCACTGCGCCTAGAGCTACCAACTGAAGGCACCGTGCCCACTGATGGTAATTCGGGGGAGGAGGGGTCAGAGGAGGAGGCATAGTACTTCTGAGAGACCGTGACCGAGGTAGGCCTCGCAATCCTCGGTGTGGGCAGTACATGAGCAGCCCCAGGGTCAGACTCGGTCCCAGCCTCCACCAAGTTAACCCAATGTGCCGTCAGTGATATATAGTGTCACTGCCCGGCAGAACTTGTCCACGTGTCCGTGGTTAGGTGGACCTTCTCAGAAACAGCATTGGTCAGGGCACGGATGATGTTCTGTGACACGTGCTGGTGTAGGGATGGGACGGCACATCGGGAAAAATAGTGGCGGCTGGGGACCGAATACCGAGGGGCAGCCACCGCCATAAGATTGCGAAAGGCCTTGGTCTCTACCAGCCTATAGGGCAGCATCTCCAGGCTCAGCAATTTGGAGTTGTGGACGTTGAGGGCTTGGGCATGTGGGTGGGTGGAACTGTATTTCCTCTTGCGCTCCAGCGTCTGCTGTAAAGACAGCTGAACGCTGCGCTGGGACACATTGGTGGACGCTGTGGAGGATTGTGGAGGCGAAGATGTGGTTTTCCGGTGGGAGGCGCTCGTGCCGGGGTCCTGGGCAGGGGGTTGACTAGCAGAGGCAGCGAGTGACACAGGGGAAGGAGCAGTGGTGGGACCCGCAGGAGGTGAACGGCCTTGGTTCCATTGAGTGGGGTGTTTAGCACTCATATGCCTGCGCATGCTGGTGGTGGTTAGGCTAGTAGTGGTGGCACCCCTGCTGATCCTGGTGTGGCACAGGTTGCACACCACAGTCCGTCGGTCATCCTCACTTTCTTTAAAGAACCTCCAGACTTGCGAACATCTAGGCCTCGCCACGGGAACTTCACTACGTGAAACAGTTGCTGCTGATGCACCAGCTCTGGCCCTGCTTCTCCCTCTGGCCACACCACTGCCTCTTCCAACCTGTTCTGGTGCAGCACTCGCCTCTGCCTCAAAAGCACTGTCTTCACTTGGCTTATCAACCCAGCTTGGGTCAGTCACCTCGTCATCCTCCGATTCCTCAGTCTGCTCCCCCCTCGGACTTCCTGCCCTGACAACAACTTCACCACTGTCTGATAACCGTGTCTCCTCATCGTCCGACACCTCTTTACACACTTCTTCCACTAAGTCAACATTGTCATCATCATCATCACCCACAGACTGCGACAGTTGGAAAACTTGGGCATCGGGAACGAGGTCAGCAGCAACCTGAGAAGTGGTTTGTGACTCTGGGAAGGGTCCAGAAAACAGTTCCTCAGAGTATGCTGGATCACATTCCAAATTTTCCTGGGAGGGGGCAGACTGGGGGGAAGGAGGTTGAGGTGGAGGAACCAGAGGAGTGCTCCCTTGGGTAACTTGGGTGGACTGCGTGGAAGACTGACTGGTGGACAAATTACTTGAAGCATTGTCCACAATCCACGACATCAGCTGCTTGCACTGTTGTGGTTTCAACAGTACTCTACCACGTGTCCCTGTAAGTTGAGACATGAAGCTAGGGAGTGTAGCTCTGCGCAGGGGCGTAGCTAAAGGCTCATGGGCCCTGGTGCAACCAGTTTAGCTTGCCCCCCCTACTCAGCGCAGGAGCACCTAGCTTTTCTGCGAATATTGAAACGTACCCCCCCCATGCCAAATTCTCAACCTAACCCCTTTCCTCCAGTCCTACTGTTAAAGGAGTTGTCCTCTTTTTACTACTGATCACCTATCCTCAGGGTAGGTCATCAATATCTATTGAATAGAGGGCAGTGCTCATATGAGAGCTGCTTTCTCTGCTCTGTTCACTAGCTTGCTGCAGCATTTGCTGTGATGAGCAGTAAACAGAGAAGAGAAGGCAGCGCTCGTACAACAAAAAAAGACAACCCCTTTAATGACATACTTGGAAAACATACAGCGCCACAGAACATACAGGTCTTACATCCCCACACATGTACCGCTGACATCCAGTGACTTCTCTTCTCTGACGTTTTCTTTCCTCTTCTTCTCCTGTCAGACCAAACCGTCATGGTGACTTCTTTCAGCCGCGCCTCGTCTCTGCAGAGTTTAACAAACAGACATCTTAGTTTCCTACTTTTACATCTTCCTCTCACCTTCTCCCCAATGCCCCATTCTGCCCTTTCCCCCCCAATACTATACTGCAGAAACAGTCCCCCTGAAAATACTGGTACAACAGAGAAAAACAATACCCCCTGACCTTCAGATCAAATCCCCATATCAAACCCCAGATGAGACCACCCCCATTAGACCTCCAAACCCCCAATCAGACCCTCATTAGAACCCCAGACCCCAATCAGACCTCCATTAGACCTCTCTAGACCCCTAGTCAGACCCCCCTTCAGACTCTTCAAGCCCCTAATCAGACCCCCCCTTTCTGGCCCCCAATAGCATAGACCCCCCTGTGGCCCCCAATAGCAGAGCCCCCCCCCCTTGTGGCTTCCAATAGCAGAGTCCCCCCCCCCTTGTGGCTTCCAATAGCAGAGTCCCCCCTTGTGGCTTTCCAATAGCAGAGCCCCCCTTGTGGCTTCCAATAGCAGAGGTCCCCCCCTTGTGGCTTCCAATAGCAGAGTCCCCCCTTGTGGCTTCCAATAGCAGAGTCCCCCCCTTGTGGCTTCCAATAGCAGAGTCCCCCTCCTTGTGGCTTCCAATAGCAGAGTCCCCCCCTTGTGGCTTCCAATAGCAGAGTCCCCCCCCTTGTGGCTTCCAATAGCAGAGTCCCCCCCCTTGTGGCTTCCAATAGCAGAGTCCCCCCCTTGTGGCTTCCAATAGCAGAGTCCCCCCCTTGTGGGCTTCCATAGCAGAGTCCCCCCCTTGTGGCTTCAAATAGCAGAGTCCCCCCCCCCTTGTGGCTTCCAATAGCAGAGTCCCCCCCCCTTGTGGCTTCCAATAGCAGAGTCCCCCCCCCTCCCTTGTGGCTTCCAATAGCAGAGTCCCCCCCCTTGTGGCTTCCAATAGCAGAGTCCCCCCCCCTGTGGCCCCCAAATCAGACCTCAGATCAGACAATAAAACAAATAAATAAACTTACCTCTCCTGTGTCGCTCCTCTCCCGGTCCTGGCTGTCTACACGCTCTCACCTCTTCCTGGGCCCGCGCTGCAGTCACCTGACCTCCTGCAGCGTCAGGTCAGAGTGTGCTCTGTACGTCCTGACGCTGCAGGCAGTCAGGACACAGCAGCGCGGGCCCCAGGAAGAGCAAGCAGGAGGAGGGGTAAGTACTTTACAGCGCTACCAGCGCTTCACTCCCCCTCCTCCTGCATACTAGTGAGCGCTTCCATTATGGAAGCGCTCGCTAGTATTCCCTTTATAAGATGCACTGCATCTTATAACAGGAATAGTAGAGCACAACTGGCATGGGGGGCCCTCTGGGCCCCCCTGGCTTAGGGGCCCGGTCGCAAGTGCGACCACTGCAACCCCTATAGTTACGCCAGTGGCTCTGCGGCGTTCCCCTGCTCCCTCATCAGCAGGTACTGTCTCACCCTGCCCAGGACCACGGCCTCTGCCCCCTGCAGTAATTGAATGCCCACGCCCATGCCCTCGTCCTCGACCCTTAGCCCTGGGGTTCAACATTTTCTGTATATAAGTGTATTATATAAAAAATAAATAAATAAATGGGCCTGCTGTACTGAAACCCACAAACTTGTTCAATCTGAACAAGAAAATATATAGGTGGATAAGTTAGAGCAAAATTACGTATGTTATTACATACCATGCAGTATGGAGCAATTACACTGAAACTATTAGATTAGGCAGACTTGGTCTGCTTAAGTGCAACCCAGACAAATGTCACACAGAGATTTTTGTAATGTAGCTGTATCAGTGAGAGCAAAAGACCTTTTTTAATTACGTGACGTACAGAATTTGTCACCTGGACAGAAAATACGGATTGTTTTGTATATAGGTGGATAAGTTAGAGCTAAATTACGTATGTTATTACGTACCGTGCAGTATGGAGCAATTACACTGAAACTATTAGATTAGGCAGACTTGGTCTGCTTAATTGCAACCCAGACAAATGTCGCACAGAGATTTTTGTAATGTAGCTGTATCAGTGAGAGCAAAAGACCTTTTTTAATTACGTGACGTACAGAATGTGTCACCTGGACAGAAAATACGGATTGTGGTTTGTGGTGACTGGACAGCTGAACTGTGACACACAGAATGGTTCCACACAGCTGTATGAAATGGATTTGTATCACTGAGATAAAACAACAAAAAATCTTTTTTTTATATATTTTATTTTTTTTATATTTTTTTTTATATATATATTTTTTAATGTGGCGTGCAGAAACTATCAGAGAGCAAACTCAGCCCCTGCTGACTGCTCGCACAGACATTTTTCTAATGTAGCTGTATCAGTGAAAGCAAAAGACCGTATTTGATTACGTGACGTACAGTATGGGTCACCTGGACAGAAAATACGGATTGTGGTTTGTGGTGAGTGGATAGCTGAACTGTGACACACAGAATGGTTCCACACTGCTGTAGGAAATTGATTTGTATCACTGAGATAAAACAATAAAAAAAAGGGTTACATATGGCGATAGTTGCACTACTAGTGCTAGCCAGCCCAGCCAGGAGAAAAAAAAATGTCTTGTAGCCCTTAGAAGGGCTGTTGGGTTCTTTTGAGATCACTCCTGCCTAACAGAGAACTAAATCCAGGCCCTAACACTCTCCCTGAAACGCAGCAGCTCTGTCCCTAACGACATCCAGACAGCATCTGAGCTGAGCACCGCGGGCAGTCACTAGTATATTCCAGGTTCACCTGATCAGGCCAGCCAACCCCTGCTATCGACATATAAGGGCCCCACGTGATGCTGGGTGTACCGTAGAGTCGCCTGGCTTGTGATTGGCTGAGTTTATAGGCGCCAAAAATTCAAAATGCGGGAGATGCCATTTCCTCGAGCATGGCGAGATACTCGTCCGAGCAGCGAGAACTTACGAGTGCCGTAATACTCAAACGAGCACCAAGCTCGGACAAGCATGCTCGCTCATCTCTAATATTAACATTCCACATCTATTTTTACATTTTTCATTTTCAATTATATATTGATTTACAAGTTCAAGTTCTTTTTGATTACATATGTCAGTAATATGATGCTTACCTGCAAAATCATGTAGAAGATCTTTCATCAAATGGCCCACAATTGCATATGCTACTACTATAACTACAAGTGCTGCCATCAACAAGTATAGAACATATTTTGGCAGCTGGATAGCATCTAGTGCTGGGGGTTTATAATCTTGATACAGTAGTTCTTCTGTTTCTTCTTCCATGGAGTATTGTGTCAGTAGTTGACCTTCCATATTCTGTAGCCTTACTGCTTCAAAATGTTGCTACCCTGATTCAGAGTTTTGTTAATTCTTCTGCTGAGATGTTCTCCACCATTCCTATTAGACATTCTTCTCTTTTTCAACTTGCATTGCATCCCTTACGAGCTGCTTTCCTTATATTATTTGTCTTCTAAATACCGGGTTGCAAATTAAATGTGTCCCCTATTATGTTCAGACTGGAAAGCCAAGCTGTTACCAGTGTTTCTACAAGGCAAATCATAAAATATGTTAATAATTTTCTTATTATATTGCAACTGTCAACAACACAAAAACCAAACTTCTTTTCCATAGCAGCTTTCTCCTCCCCTATTGTGAACAGATTATCCCCTGGCAAAACCAGTGCTCCTGATGCACTCATTAAGGTATTAAAGCATAACTTTTTCCTCACATTTCAGAGAAAAGACAATGCTTGTATTGCTGTATATGAAATACTTATCAACATCTGGTAGCTTAAAGATGCAATGAGTTTTAAACTTTACTAGCAAGTGAAACACCACACTGCAGGATACCTAAGCCTATAAACTCAGTACATTTATATATTAGAAGTTCACAATTTGTTCGCTATATGTGACAAATGTATTACATAAATAGTCTTAATATTGTATAGCACTATCTAAGTAAAATGTCTATAGAAATATGCATATAATATACAGCATAATAATAAACTGAAAGAAATCCTTACCTGTTCCAGTGTTTCCTACTCAGAAGCAGCCAAGTAGTTAACAAAACATTGGTCGGATCTGAAGGGATTGTTAATCATTTAAGAGGATCAGGACAGAGATAAAAGGAGATTTTTAAAGGTGAAGTTGGGCACTAGGTAGACTTTTCAAGCTCCACAGTCTAATTTCTAAAGTCAAGGATTCACGGACAGGTCATGCTCTCATAAATTAATTCATTATTGTTTTTAGAAAATATAAGTTAATATTATTATGCTGAATTGTTAACAGTTTCCTCTGCCACTTCAAGAAAGAAATCTTAAGGCCCCTTTACACAAGTAGATAATGACATTGAACAAGCAACAAACGAGCCAGTAGTTAGCATTTGAACGAGAACCCTTAGGCCTCATGCACACGAACGGTGCCGGCCGTGCCCGTGCTGCGGGCCGCAAACTGTGGTCCGCAATGCACGGGCACTGACCGTGAGGCCACCGCATGCGGATCGTGGACCCATTCACTTGAATGGGGTCCGCGATCTGCATCCGAGGGTCCGCACCGCAAAAAAGTAGTGCTTCCGCTACTTTTTTGCAGTGTGGAGGCACGGCCACCTCCGCTCCGCATCTCCCGGATCGCGGACCCATTGAAGTGAATGGATCCGTGATGCGGGCTGCACATGGCTGGTGCCCATTTATTATGGACCCGCCGTATGCGGCCCGCAGCGCGGGCACGGCCAGCACACGTTCGTGTGCATGAGGCCTTAAGATGCGCATTGTTAGGAGAATTTAAAATATGAATAATTGAGGCAATCTGATTTAAAAACGTAGGTTATTTTTTTTTTGGTTTTTTTTGGTTTTTTTTTCCCGCCAGCAGTGAGACAACCAAATAACACAATAATGATGTCAAGCTGTGCTAAGGAGTTGTAAGCCTAAATCATAGAAGACAGACTGCATATAAGGCTCATTCCATCAGCATATCTATGCGGGTTTTATATGTTGCACAAAGTATATGACAAGATGTTTCTATAGAATATGACAAGATGTTCTATAGAATGTTAACCCAGATATTTTTACGTTTGATTAACATATGATTTATATTTCAAAAACCTTTTCAACATTCAGGGCGGATTGGCCAAAGATCCTACAGGGAAATTTCCCAGTGGGCCAATGCCCAGGGGACCGCCTGAGTCCTCCTCATGGGCACCAGGCAGGTAAGTAATTATCTGTCACTCCCAGAGTTAAATAATGCTGGAGATGTCAAGTGTTATGTACCTGGCTGGTGACCACAGGTGGTTTACTGACTGAATTCAACTCTATTACCATCCTGAGGCAACTGGAGTATGAGGACAGAATGTGGCAGCTGACACTGGCCACCACAGGGCAGCTTCTGAGGAGCTGTTTTGTGCTAACACTGTGGTTTTTAATTCTGCTGGGACAGTTTATTGTGTTTCATTGCAGTCTTTGGTTCTACTGGGGTGGTATTTTGTGCTGCAATATGAGTTACTTGTCTTGGTCCTGCTTCCTGTCAATTTGGACCCACCTACAACATGAGGCCACTTAGTTTTTTTTTCCAGGGCCACTTTAAGTTCTCAATCCACCCCTGCCAACATTCTTCCCTGTTGTAAATTTATATAATTACTCTAAGTCCATTAAGCATTTTGCTTGCCCATGGCTTTTGCAAAACCTTTGATAAATTTGAGTCCTGATTAGAGATGAGCGAGCACTAAAATGCTCGGGTGCTCGTTATTCGAGTCGAACTTTTCCCGATGCTCGGGTGCTCGTTTCGAATAACGAACCCCATTGAAGTCAATGGGAGACTCGAGCATTTTTGGGGGGACCAAGGCTCTGCCTAGGGAAGGCTGGGTGAAAACCTGGAAACCTCAGAAAATGATGGAAACACCACGGAAATGGACAGGAAACAGCAGGGGCAGCATGCATGGATGCCTCTGAGGCTGCCTAATCCCACCATTACCCCAAATTCTCAGGCAACAGCCTGGTGGTTACCCTCATGGCAATTGTGCTCACCCAGACCAAGAAAGGCGAGGCAAATACCCATCACATGTTAGGGAAGCACCCAACTAGGTGCAACGAAGGTCCATCACCGCCTGCAGGTGACACCACTGCTCATGCTGGCACTGCAGCTGAAATCAAGTTTAGTATCTGTTCTTATCAGTTGCTGTGGCTGCTGGTGGTATAGTGGTGAGCATAGCTACTTCCCAAGCAGTTGATCCGGGTTCGATTCCCATCTATCACAGGAGGCAATTCAAAATCAGTACAATATCTAATAGATCCCCCTACCCGGGAAACTTGTTTGGAGAGAGGGCCTGTAGGTAGGGGGGAAGGAGGTTTCGCTGGAAGAGCCAGAGGAGTGCCCCCTGGGCTAGCGTGTGTGGTGGTGACAATAGCCGGAATGGATTTGGAAAAACTGTTGCTTTAACCCGTATGGTATCGATTCTTCTCAGTTTAATACCGTATACGTCCCCTATCTTGGGACCCTATATTTAATGGATTTTTTCGAACACGGAAAACGGAAAAAGAGCTTGCTCTGGCCAGGGGAGTGTCTTTCCCACTGCAGCTAAGGGGACGTGTCCATGCTCTGCCTATCACAGGTCAGGAGGCAATTAAAAGAAGAAAAACAAAAAACATCAGTACAATATCTAATACGTCCCCTATCCGGGTAAATAGTATGAAGAGAGGGCCTGTAGGTGGGGGGAAGGAGGTTTCGCTGGAAGAGCCAGAGGAGTGCCCCCTGGGCTAGCGTGTGTGGTGGTGACAACAGCTGGATGTATTTAGAATGACGACGCAGGACCCCAACTTAAAAATTTAGCATCAACCGGTACAGTCGTAAATTATGAGATTGATCAACTGTGGTATGTATACTACTCAGTTTAAAACCGTATATGGCAGCTATCCGTAAAAATGGTTTGGAGAGATGTGCTAGCCCACAACATTCTCTGCCCCAATTCGCAAGACCTTTTGCTGTTTCCGTGTGCTGACAGTGTGGATTTACCAGTGTTGTCTGAGGAGGTGGTGGACAATGGCGAGACACAGGTGTCGGGGGGTGAGGTAGTTGTATGGGAAGCAAGTTACAGTGGGGACTCCTTGGGGGGGACTTTCTCATGATGGGACAGATTCAACTTGGGTGGATCAGGCACAGGAACAGATGAATTTTTTGGGGGGTTTATTTAACTTTTATTTAGCAAAAATAACCACAGAGATATTTATTCGTTATCTTCTCTGCGCAGTCTGGCGTTGGGGTTCCTCACTTTGATGGCGAGCTGTGCCGCTCTCTCCACAATGGTCTGTAGCTTCTTAGATGGAGACTTTGTCGGCGATTTCAGTACAGAAGGACTTGTTGCTCATCAACAGAACCTCGACCTCCTTGACATTGTGGACAAGGAATTTGCGGGTCCCTGTGGGCAGCATGTGTTTGGTCTTCTACTTGCTACTGTATCCAATGTTGGGCAATATAGATTCGCAAGTAATATTATTTTTCACACCTATCCCAAAAATAAAAATGTATGCAGTTTGCGCAAATAAAACTGGAATTGGAGAGAGGGCCTGTAGGTGGACCTCCGGAAAAATAGTTTAAATAGAGGGCCTGTAGGGGGCCCTCCCGAAAAATTGTTTGAAGAGAGGGCCTGTAGGTGGACCTCTGGAAAAATTGTTTGAATAGAGGGCCTGTAGGGGGCCCTCCTAAAAAATTGTCTGAAGAGAGGGCCTGTAGGTGGACCTCTGGAAAAATTGTTTGAATAGAGGGCCTGTAGGGGGCCCTCCCGAAAAATTGTTTGAAGAGAGGGCGTGTAGGTGGACCTCTGGAAAAATTGTTTGAATAGAGGGCCTGTAGGGGGCCCTCCCGAGAGGGCCTGTAGGTGGACCTCTGGAAAAATTGTTTGAATAGAGGGCCTGCAGGGGGCCCTCCTGAAAAATTGTTTGAAGAGAGGTCCTGTAGGTGGACCTCTGGAAAAATTGTTTGAATAGAGGGCCTGTAGGGGGCCCTCCTGAAAAATTGTGCTAAAAGAGTGCCAGTTGGACCTCTAAAAAATGACGTTTTTTGGGTCAGCGTTAGGCAAAGACGATATGGAGGAGGAGGAGGAGGAGGAGTAGGAGGAGGAGTAGAGAAGAGGAATCGGATACATAAGTTATTTAAATCTTTAGCTGCTTTCCCCCGGAGGAGATTTGAATTCCGGTGAAATCCAGGCTTTGTTCATTTTAATAAGCGTCAGCCTGTCAGCGCTGTCAGTTGACAGGCGTGTACGCTTATCGGTGATGACGCCACCAGCTGCACTGAATACCCGCTCTGACAGCACGCTAGCGGCAGGGCAGGCCAGCACCTCCAAGGCGTACAGCGCCAGTTCAGGCCACGTGTCCAGCTTTGAAACCCAGTTGTTGTATGGAGCAGAGTGATCGCTACGGACGTTGGTATGGTCAGCTAGGTACTTCCTCACCATCTTTCTGTACAGCTCCCCCCTACTCTGCCTAGACTGGGGACAGGTGACAGTGTCTTGCTGGGGTGACATAAAACTGGCAAAGGCCTTGGAGAGCGTTCCCCTGCCAGTGCTGGACAAGCTGCCTGCTTGCCTCCTCTCCCCCGCTACTTGGCCCACAGAACCATGCCCTCTGCCGCTAGCGGCGTCAGATGGGAAGAATTGTTTCAGCTTGTGCACCAGGGCCTGTTGATATCTATTCACTCTTATACTCCTTTCCTCTGCAGGGATGAGAGTGGAAAGGTTCTGCTTGTACCGTGGGTCCAGGAGAGTGAACACCCAGTAATCGGTGTTTGAAAAAATTCTTCTAACGCGAGGGTCACGGGATAGGCAGCCTAACATGAAGTCTGCCATGTGCGCCAGAGTCCCAACACGCAAGAATTCCCTCTCCTCACTGGCCTGACTCTCCATTTCCTCCTCCTCCTTCTCCAAGTCCTCCTCTTCAGCCCATACACGCTCAAGAGTTAAGGACTGAGCACTGGTACCCTCTACTGTCTCGCCAACATTCTCCTCCTCTTCCTCCTCATCCTCATCCCCCTCCTCCGATACACGCTGAGAAACAGACCGGAGGGTGCTCTGGCTATCAAGCGACGTATCTTCCTCCACCGTCTCTTGTGACAAGCGCAAAGCATCCGACTTCATGCTGAGCAGTGAGTTTTTCAACAGGCAAAGCAGCGGGATGGTGAGGCTGATAATTGCGGCATCGCCGCTGACCATCTGTGTTGACTCCTCAAAGTTGCTCAACACCTGGCAGATATCAGACATCCACGTCCACTCCTCATTGTAGACTTGAGGAATCTGAGAGACCTGACTACCAGTTCTGGTGGAAGATGACATCTGGCAGTCTACAATCGCTCTGCGCTGCTGGTAAACTCTGGATAACATGTTTAATGTGGAATTCCATCTCGTGGGCACGTCGCACAACAGTCGGTGAGCGGGCAGTTGTAGGCGGCGCTGTGCTGCCCTGAGAGTGGCAGCATCTGTGGTGGACTTGCGGAAATGCGCACAGATGCGGCGCACCTTGGTGAGCAAATCAGACAGATTGGGGTATGTCTTGAGGAACCGCTGAACTATTAGATTGAACACGTGGGCCAGGCATGGCACATGTGTCAGTCTGCCGAGTTGCAGAGCCGCCACCAGGTTACGCCCATTGTCACACACAACCATGCCTGGCTTGAGGTTCAGCGGTGCCAGCCACACATTGGTCTGCGCCGTGATGCCCTGTAACAGCTCTTGGGCGGTGTGCCTTTTGTCACCTAAGCTCAGCAGTTTGAGCACCGCCTGCTGGCGCTTACCCACGGCACTGCTGCTGCGCCTAGAGCTACCGACTGAAGGCGCCGTGCCCACGGATGGTAATTCGGTGGAGGAGGAGGAGGAGGGGTCGGAGGAGGAGGAGGCATAGTACGTCTGAGAGACCGTGACTGAGGTAGGCCCCGCAATCCTCGGTGTGGGCAGTACATGAGCGGCCCCAGGGTCATTCTCGGTCCCAGCCTCCACCAAGTTAACCCAATGTGCCGTCAGTGAGATATAGTGTCCCTGCCCGGCAGCACTTGTCCACGTGTCCGTGGTTAGGTGGACCTTCTCAGAAACAGCGTTGGTCAGGGCACGGATGATGTTCTCTGACACGTGCTGGTGTAGGGCTGGGACGGCACATAGGGAAAAATAGTGGCGGCTGGGGACGGAATACCGAGGGGCAGCCACCGCCATGAGATTGCGAAAGGCCTCGGTCTCTACCAGCCTATAGGGCAGCATCTCCAGGCTAAGCAATTTGGAGATGTGGACATTGAGGGCTTGGGCATGTGCGTGGGTGGAACTGTATTTCTTCTTGCGCTCCAGCGTCTGCTGTAAAGACAGCTGAACGCTGCGCTGGGACACGTTGGTGGACACTGTGGAGGATTGTTGAGGCGAAGGTGTGGTTTTTCGGCGGGAGGCGCTCCTGCCGGGGTCCTGGACAGGGGGTTGACTAGCAGAGGCAGCGAGTGACGCAGGGGGTTGACTAGCAGAGGCAGCGAGTGACACAGGGGAAGGAGCAGTGGTGTGACCCGCAGGAGGTGGTGAACGGCCTTGGTTCCATTGAGTGGGGTGTTTAGCACTCATATGCCTGCGCATGCTGGTGGTGGTTAGGCTAGTAGTGGTGGCACCCCTGCTGATCCTGGTGTGGCACAGGTTGCACACCACAGTCCGTCGGTCATCCTCACTTTCTTTAAAGAACCTCCAGACTTGCGAACATCTAGGCCTTGCCACGGGAGCTTCACTACGTGAAACAGTTGCTGCTGATGCACCAGCTCTGGCCCTGCTTCTCCCTCTGGCCACACCACTGCCTCTTACAACCTGTTCTGGTGCAGCACTCGCCTCCGCCTCAGAAGCACTGTCTTCACTCGGCATATCAACCCAGCTCGGGTCAGTCACCTCGTCATCCTCCGATTCCTCAGTCTGCTCCCCCCTCGGAATTCCTCCCCTTACAACAACTTCACCACTTTCTGACAACCGTGTCTCCTCATCGTCCGACACCTCTTTACAAACTTCTTCCACTAACTCAACATTGTCATTGTCATCATCATCACCCACAGACTGCGACAGTTGGAACACTTGGGCATCGGGAAAGAGTTCAGCAGCAACCTGAGAAGTGGTTTGTGACTCTGGGAAGGGTCCAGAAAACAGTTCCTGAGAGTATGCCGGATCGCATTCCAAATTTTCCTGGGAGGGGGCAGACTGGGGGGAAGGAGGTTGAGGTGGAGGAGCCAGAGGAGTGCTCCCTTGGGTAACGTGGGTGGACTGCGTGGAAGACTGACTGGCGGACAAATTACTTGAAGCATTATCCGCAATCCACGAGATCAGCTGTTCGCACTGTTGTGGTTTCAACAGTCCTCTACCACGTGTCCCTGTAAGTTGAGACATGAAGCTAGGGAGTGTAGCTCTGCGGCGTTCCACAGCTCCCTCATCAGCAGGTACTGTCTCACCCTGCCCAGGACCACGGCCTCTGCCCCCTGCAGTAATTGAATGCCCACGCCCACGCCCTCGTCCTCGACCCTTAGTCCTGGGGTTCAACATTTTCTGTATATAAGTGTATTCTATAAAAAAAATAAATAAATGGGCCTGGTGTACTGAAACCCACAAACTTGTTCAGTCTGGTTTAATTTTGTGACGTACAGAAAGTGTCACCTGGACAGAATATACGGTTTGGAGTGAGTGTGCTGAACTGTGACACACAGAAAGGTTACACGCAGCTGTGTGAAATGGATTTGTATCACTCAGCTAAAACAACCAAAAAAATTATTTTTTTTCTATTTTTTTTTTTTATACTTTTTTCTTTTAGTTTTGTTTTTTTGGGAACGTGACGTGCAGGAACTATCGGAGACCTAACACACACACTGTTAACGGTGGCTATTTAGACTGCGACCCAGACAAATGTCGCACAGAGATTTTTAGGATCAAGCTTTACACGTGACAGGTAGCAAATGACTTGGTTGTATTCGGTGACGTACAGAAAGTGTCACCTGGACAGTATATACGGATTGGAAAGAGTGTGCTAAACTGTGACACACAGAAAGGTTACACGCAGCTGTGTGAAATGGATTTGTATCACTCAGCTAAAACAACCAAAAAAATTATTTTTTTTCTATTTTTTTTTTTAATATTTTTTTCTTTTAGTTTTGTTTTTTTGGGAACGTGACGTGCAGGAACTATCGGAGACCTAACTCACACCCTGTTAACGGTGGCTATTTAGACTGCGACCCAGACAAATGTCGCACAGAGATTTTTAGGATCAAGCTATATATACGTGACAGGTAGCAGGTGACTTGGTTGTATTTTGTGACGTACAGAAAGTGTCACCTGGACAGTATATACGGTTTGGAGTGAGTGTGCTGAACTGTGACACACAGAAAGGTTACACGCAGCTTTGTGAAATGGATTTGTATCACTCAGCTAAAACAACCAAAAAATTATTTTTTTTCTATTTTTTTTTTAATATTTTTTTCTTTTAGTTTTGTTTTTTTGGGAAGGTGACGTGCAGAAACTATCGTACAGCTGACTGACACACTAATGACGGTGGCTATTTAGACTGCGACCCAGACAAATGTCGCACAGAGATTTTTAGGATCAAGCTATATATACGTGACAGGTAGCAGGTGACTTGGTTGTATTTTGTGACGTACAGAAAGTGTCACCTGGACAGTATATACGGTTTGGAGTGAGTGTGCTGAACTGTGACACACAGAAAGGTTACACGCAGCTGTGTGAAATGGATTTGTATCACTCAGCTAAAACAACCCAAAAAATTATTTTTTTTTCTATTTTTTTTTTAATATTTTTTTCTTTTAGTTTTTTTTTTTTGGGAAGGTGACGTGCAGAAACTATCGTACAGCTGACAGAAAAACTTATTTTTTTTTTATATTTTTTTTATATTTTTTTTTAATTTTGTTTTTTTTGGGAACGTGACGTGCAGGAACTATGGTAGAACTGACTGACACCCTGTTAACGGTGGCTATTTAGACTGCGACCCAGACAAATTTCGCACAGAGAGTTTTTGGGATCATGCTGTAGATGTTATTGGTAGCAAATGACTTGTTTGTATTCTCTGACGTACAGAAAGCGTGACCTGGACAGTATATACGGATTGAAGCGAGTGTGCTGAACTGTGACACACAGAAAGGTTACACGCAGCTGAGTAAAATGGATTTGTATCACTGAGCTAAAACTACTGAAAAACTTATTTTCTTTTAAATTTTGTTTTTTTGGGAACGTGACGTGCAGAAACTATGGTAGAACTGACTGACACCCTGTTAAAGGTGGCTATTTAGACTGCGACCCAGACAAATGTCGCACAGAGAGTTTTCTGGATCAAGCTGTATACGTTATTGGTAGCAAATGACTTGGTTGTATTCTGTGATGTACAGAAAGTGTCACCTGGACAGTATATATGGATTGGAGTGAGTGTGTTGAACTGTGACACACAGAATGGTTCCACACTGCTGTGTGCAATGGATTTGTATCACTGAGATAGAACAATAAAAAAAAAAAACAGGGTTAGATATGGCGATAGCTGCACTACTAGTGCCAGCCAGCCAGCCAAGCCAGGAGACAAAAAAAAATTTCTTCTAGCCCTTAGAAGGGCTGTTGGGTTCTTTGTGGGTGATTCCTGCCTAACCGAGAACTAAATTCAGGCCCTAACCCTGTCCCTGACGGCATCTGAGCCGAGCACCGCGGCCAGTCACTAGTATATTCCAGGGTCACCTGATCAGGCCAGCCAACCCCTGCTATCGACATGTAAGGGCCCCACGTGATGCTGGGTGTACCGCAGAGTCTCCTGGCTTGTGATTGGCTGTGTTTATAGGCACCAAAAAAGCACGATGCGGAAGTTGCCATTTCCTCGAGTATGGCGAGATACTCATCCGAGCAGCGAGTACTTACGAGTACCCTAATACTCGAACGAGCACCAAGCTCGGATGAGTATGCTCGCTCATCTCTAGTCCTGATAACTAGATTCCAGGAGTTCATCATCCAGATATTCTGTCTCAGTTTTCTGATACATAGATTTGGTGATGGTAGAATCAATCAGTCTTTGAACCAGTCCTCTAAATACAAGGGATACAACAACATCCACAGAAAGCCAGTATACCAGCCACCACAGCGACAGAGATCAGGACTGAGGATATTAGTCCAGTCCATTTACCGAACCATCCTTCCATCCATGTGGTAAAAGTTCTTGGGATAGGGCTGTCAACCCTTTGAGGGCCTTGGTGATACTTCCATCAGGAGCTGTATTGTTTGGCCTACCATTTTACAGACCCCAACTTTTTCTGCCAACTGCAAATCTACAGCCATCCTAGTCATGTTGTAAGGGAAGTGGCACTCAGTTGTTCAACTATACCTTTCACTGGTATAATTCAGAAATCTTTGCTGGTTTAATAAATGTAATTTATCCAGTCTACATTCTTATTATTTGTAGTCCACCAGAAAAGGATAGATTTAAATCCCACAGCTACTTGATTACATGCCTTAAACTCATTAGGGACACCTCAGGGAACTCCTATGTCATCGATATATATACCGTGGAGTCAAAAGACCCTTTAGGGGCTCCTTTTTTCTGCCTCTTGGTTCTACCCATCTTACCTGTTTCTCCTGAGGGCAGTAGATGGAAGGGCACCATGAGCTGGACTAGGGTCCTTGGGAATTGTTTCTTAGTCTGGCCCGTAGTTTACTATCCCCGCATAGCCGCCATATATCTGCTCTCATCGCAGTGTGGTTTACCCAGATATTCAAGTAGTTCCCATTCTCAGAGACTTTGATCCTTTCTCCACAGAAATTTTCTTGGAGTTTCCCATAGCTGAGTCCATTACCTGGAAGACTAAAACAAGAGTAGTTACCAGGATAAGCGGTCACCCCTGGTGGTATCTCAGGTCTTTCAACTGGTGGGAACAAAATAGTTGTGTATTAATTTCATTTTTCAGGTCAGACAGATGCTGGTGGTAGGGGACTCTATTATTAGGCGGACAGACAGGGTCATCTATCGCTGGGGCCGTGAATGCCGAACAGTGTGTTGTCTCCCGGGTGCTCTGGTTCGGCATTATGCGGATTGGACTGACAGATTGCTGGGGGGGGCTGGGGAAGTCCCGGGAGTCATGGTACACATTGACACCAATGACAAAAGCAGGAGGAGATGGAAGGTCCTTAAAAATGATTTTAGGGAACTAGGAGAGAAGCTTAAGTCCAGGACCTCCAAGGTAGTGTTTTCAGAAATACTACCAGTGCCACAAGCATCACCAGAGAGACAACGGGAGCTTAGGGAGTTAAATAAGTGGCTCAGAAGCTGGTGCTGGAAGGAAGGGCTTGGGTTCATAGAGAACTGGTCTAACTTCTCGGTTGACTACAGACTCTACAGTAGGGACTGGCTGCACCTTAATGAGGAGGGTGCAACTGCCCTGGGGGAAAAATGGTTAGACAGCTGGAGGAGCTTTTAAACTAGGATCTGGGGGGAGGGGGGTCATACTAATAAGAGGGTTGATAATGTAGATAGATAGATATTAACTTTACAGGTAATAGTCATTTAAAATGTAGTTTCACAAAATCCAGAAGTCTAGCTAGCAAAAAGGAGGACCTGGAGGCTATGGTACTAGAGGAACACATAGATGTAGTTGGTGTGACTGGACATGGTTGGACTCTTTACATGACTGGGCTGTTAATTTTGAGGGTTTTACATTATTTAGGAAAGACAGGATGAATCGAAAAGGTGGTGGTGTCTGCATGTATGTGAGGAGTGATCTGAAGATTAGTGTGAAAGAGGCAATTGTGGGTACGGATGATGAGAATGTTGAAACCTTATGGGTGGAATTTCAAAGGGATACAAACACAGAAAAAATACTTGGTGTAATCTATAGACCCCTAACATCACAGAGGAGATAAAAGAGCAACTGTATAACCAAATAGAGCGGGCAGCACAGGCTGGTACAGTGGTCATAATGGGAGATTTTAACTTCCCAGACATTGACTGGGGTCATAGTTCTGCCTCAACCGCAAAGTGGAGCTTGCTGCAGGACCACTTTATGGGCCAGTTTGTAGAAGCTCCTACTAGGGGCTATGCTCTGTTGGATCTGGTAATTTCTTATGATGCAGAGCTTGTTGGAAATGTTACTGTTCAAGAAACAATAGGTAATAGTGACTACAATATATGTATATTCCCTCTAAACTAAAAGAAGCAAACTCTGTCAGGCAGAGCAAAAACACTGAATTTTAAAAAGGCTAATTTCCCCAGGTTGAGGGCAACACTTCAGGGCATAGACTTGGAGCAGCTACTGTCACATAATACTGAAGATAAATGGGAGAGCTTTAAATCCACATTTAGTAATTGCACTAAAAAATTTATTCCTTTAGGTAACAAGTTTAAACGGACAAAATTAAACCCCCAACCCCCCATGGGTTACAGATACTGTAAAAAAGATAATAAAAGACAAAAAAGGGCATTTAAAAATACAAATCTGAGGGGTCAGCTGTAGCGTTTGAAGTTTACAAAGGGCTTAATAAAATCTGTAAAAAGGAGATAAAATTCGCAAAAATACAAAACGAACAGCAAATGACAAAAGAGAGCAAAACAAATCCCAAAAAAGTCTTTAAATATGTAAATGCTAAAAAAAACAAGGTCTGAGCAAGTAGGTCCCCTAAATACTGGTAAATGCATGTTAGTCACTGAAGATAAGGAGAATTAGGTAGTGGTTGTGGGTGAATTCACCCCCAACCACTACCTAATATGTAGAAATGAAGAAAAATAAAGAATAAAGAATAAATAAGAAGACAAAAGGAAATTATGTATCTAGTATTTGATTGGGAAAGGATTTTTATCAACTATCAAATATGATGCAGGAATTGCAATTATTTGACATTTATGTACCATATGTGTATTATAGTGAATGATGGTGTGATGAAAGATTTATTACTATTGTTATTCTGTTCCGATTTTATTTTTATAGTTAATATTGATTTGGTGATTTGTTAGAAATAATGAAAGGATAAATAAAGAGTAATGGAAACGCAAGAGAATCGCAACTAAATTGGTATAATGAAACAACGACAATTTAAGTGGCTAGGATAATGAGTTGATGGCTACACTATTTTCATCTTTGATATTTTTTTATTTTTATATATGAGGCATAATCAGAAAACATGTGGCAAACTTGGATGATTAAATTAACATGAACAATGTAAGCACCGCCCAAAGGTGGAGATATAAAAGGAAGTGGACACTCAAATCAAATAGACCCACTGAAGAAGAAGCAGGTGCTTCGAAACGCGTCTGGGCGTCTTGATGATTTGAGTGCAAGTTTTTTCAAAAGAGAGATGCTGGCCAGCTGCAAAAGCAAAAGTGAAGGAGAGCAAGTTTTATAATTTTAATCGGTCTTGCATTTAAAACGAGCCCATCTACTTTCAGGACCTGGGAAATAGAGTATCGACCAGGACCTGTATGACGTCAGGTCACATGACTTGAACCACGTGACCAACAAGGCGGTGACAAAGCGGAGTCACGTGGGACGCCACGAAACACTCCGGAATACTAACCGCGATCTTCCATGCGGGCAGGCAGACCGAACATACCATAAGAAGAAGGTGGTAAAGTACCTGATATGATCAATTGTGATATATACAACTAACCACATTAACAGCATCTATTGGTATTGGTATATGCACGAGACTCTCTCTACAGACCCTTTTCTTTTATTGAAAGTGAACTATAGCAGAAGATGTTGGAGTATTACTAAATACTACTACCATATGCCTCTATATATTTAGGGACATAACAACTAGACTAATATTACATAGGTTTTATATGTTTATTGCATGCATTTTATTTAAGGTGATACACAAGTGACATAATGATGTTATAGTTTTTTTATTTATGTGAATTCAATTGCGTTGTGGATATTTGCATTTGTGCCATAGGAACACCGTCAGGAGTGGATATAAGGGTGTACCTTGACACATCTGCGAAATTTATGCCTATTTTATTGATATTTGTTTAATGTATAGGTGAATTTAGCTAAATAAATTGTGGTGTCCAAATATCGAGTGCCCTTCCATATTTAATATTAATGTTCTAAGGAGGTCTCAGGCACCAGAAGACCACCTCGTTTGGCTCCATCCTTCCAGAGGCCGGTTCTTCCTCTAGTGACTTCCCCGTCTGAAGAGCCTATGCAAATAGAGCGCCTTCGATTGTCTGACCAACAACGTCTACGCCGCAAAGCAGAGAATCTGTGTCTATATTGTGGAGGCATGGCCCACTTTGTGCGTAATTGTCCGCAGAAGCCGGGAAATGCCAAATTCTAGGATCAGTTGTAGAGATGGTCCTAGACAAGGAAAAGTCCTCTCCAAAACTTTCTGTTCTGGTGACTCTCTCACAAGGGAGTCACACTGTCTGTGCCTGCATTCTTGGACTCTGGGTCAGCCGGTAACTTCATTCAGCAAGCTCTGGTCCATCAGTACCAGCTTTCTACCATCTGTCTAGAAAGGCCTCTGTCAGTGTCTTCCGTAAATGGACTGCCACTTCCTGAACCTGTGTTCTCGGTTACTTTGCCCCTTAAGCTGTAAATAGGGGTTCTGCATTCTGAGACAATCTCCTTCCATGTGCTGCCAGAGTCTGTGAATCCGATTATCCTTGGTTTACCCTGGCTGCGTCAGCATACTCCAGTAATAAACTGGCACTCTGGTCAGATTTTGCGTTGGGGATCATCCTGTCAGTCCACCTGCTTATCGGTGGTCCGACCTGCTTCCTTGCCTACTGTACCTGTAGACCTACCTGGACTTCTGCAGCAGTATGCCAGTTTTGCGGATGTCTTCAGTAAGAAAGAGGCCGAGACCCTGCCTCCTTATTGACCATATGGTTGTCCAATTGACCCTCTGCCTGGTGCCACTACCACCACCACCCCCCCCAAGTCGAGTCAACCCACTCTCACTTCTCGAGACCCAAGCGATGAAAATCTACTTCCCCAGCCGGTGACGGGTTTTTCTTTGTGCAGAAAAAAGATGGATCCTGACGGCCCTGTATCAACTATCGAGGTCTGAACAAGATCACAGTCAAGAATTGATACCCTCTACCGCTAATCTCCGAACTCTTTGACAGGATCCGGGGGGCTAAGGTCTTCACTAAATTAGACCTGCGCGGCGCATACAACCTTATCTGCATCCGAAAAGGCGATGAGTGGAAGACTGCTTTCAACACTCATGACGGTCACTACGAGTATCTCGTCATGCCCTTCGGTCTATGCAATGCTCCCGCAGTATTCCAGAAGTTAGTAAACGATATCTTCCGGGACCTGCTGTATATCTGCGTGATAGTGTATCTGGACGATATACTGATCTATTCCCCTGATCTGGCCACTCACCGGAAGCACATACATTTAGCTTTACAGCGATTGAGAGAGAATCGATTTTATGCCAAACTCGAGAAATGCGTCTTTGAAAAATCTACCGTACCATTCCTCGGATACATCATATAGAATGCCGGGTTGCAGATGGATCCTGAAAAATTGAATGCGGTAATGGACTGGCCCCACCCACAGGGTCTTTGTGCTATACAGCGCTTCCTTGGGTTTGCGAATTTCTATCGTCAGTTCATCTCAAATTTCTCTTCTCTCACATCTCCGATCTAGCCCTTACTAAGAAAGGGGTGAATGCCAGAGTTTGGACGCCTGAGGCTGAAGCCGCCTTCTTCCAATTAAAAAAGGCCTTTGCTTCGGCACCTGTTCTACATCCTCTCGACGTCTCCAGCCAATTATTTTTAGAAGTGGATGCCTCCTCCATAGCAGCCGGTGCTGTTTTACTACAGAAAGGTTCCAAGGGCAAGATGTCTACTTGTGGATTTTTCTCCAAGCTCTTCTCCCATGTTGAGAGGAATTACTGTATAGGAGATGGAGAACTTTTGTCCATAAAACTTGTCTTGGAGGAGTGGCGTTACATATTGGAGGGGACTCAGCATCCGGTGAAAATCTTCACTGACCACAAGAATCTTGCGTATCTGTAGATGGCCCAGCATCTGAACCCTCGACCAGCAGGAGGAGCCCCAGTATATAGTAGATCCTGCTCTATTGATCACTGTGGCTCCTGTCCTGGTAAAAGACCTCCCTCCGTGGAAGACTTTTGTGCCATCTGCCAAGAGAAAATGTATTCTAGCTTGGGGGCATAACTCCATACTGGCTGGTGATCCAGGGATCCGCAAGACCCAGAGGTGTAGCTACTGGGGGGGCAGGGGGGCGATGGCTCCGGGCTCAGTGCCTCTGGGGGGCCCAGCAGGGATGGTCTTAGGCCACCTGTCCTGCGCTGCGGCTGCCCTCCGGTCCGGCGCTCCACTGTCTTCCCTGGCCGGCGCGCACTATGACCTGACACTGCACACAGCGTCAGGTCATAGTGCGCGCCAGCCAGGGAAGAGAGTGGAGCGCAGGACAGGTAAGAGGTTTTTATTTTAACCTTATGTGGCTGGGTGGGCTGATCTGAGGTCTGATGGGGGCACATTCTGTGTGTTCAACCACAGCTGGTTTTCGTTTAAAATAACTGATGCAAAAAAATGTGAATTGGCCCTAATCCTAAAAGGTGAATTCCATATATGGCTGTTATAAGATGCATTCCAACAGGACTCACAATCGATCAGCTGTCTTGGACATACCCAGTGGCTAATCTGCTATGATGTATCATCATGCTGCAAAAAAACGCAGCACAAAGTGACCTGCACTGCGAGTTTTCAAGCCACAGTATGTCAATTTGAGCTGTCGAAAACCAGCAGCAGACCCGTGTCTTGTGTCTTCACCCCGATATTCTTGGTGTAACAGAATTAATATTTAAACACAAAGGGGTTCAGTGAAACCACACACTCCAGGTATTTCTAATTGATTGCAAATGTAGCTCAGTCAGTTTACCCTAAGGGTGGGTTCACATGTTCCATTTTGGTGATGCGTTTTGAAATGCATTGGGCTAAACGCATATGCGTTTTCACAAAAACGCATGCGTTTGGTTGATAGAAACGTGTTTAACGTTGTAATATTAATGATAATGATTAACAATGCTAAACACTTTTCTATCAACCAAACGCATGCTTTTTGGTGAAAACGCATATGCTTTCAGTGTGAACCCACCCTTACTAACATACTCCAGTGTTGTGAAAATGGCAATTTTTATGTGGGCTGGCAGAGGGTTTGTGCCAGGGCTGCTTTTTAGTCCCAGTCCGGCCCTGCACAGTTGAGAGGCACCACGTCTCAGGCTGTTGCAGAGAGAACCGGAAGGGTTAGCAGACGGTGGGGAGGAGCATGACGCTGCATCCACGGTGATCTCCTCTCTACTACAGCGGACTGACGATAGATTAGTATATCATGCCACACTTCCGTCCGCTGGCTGTGACAAGTGGTGTTAAGCGAGCGGACAGAGGAGTGGCATGATCTACTAATCTATCGTCAGTCCACACCTCCGTCCGCTGTAGTGATGGTGCAGGATAGCACTGTTGCAACAGGAAAGCTGCAGCATGATGCTGTGAACTAATCTACTGTCACAGCGTCATGCCGCACCTCCATCCAATCGCTTCTCTGCCAGGTCTGACAGTGCTCTCCTGCACCATCACAACACTGGTGTAAAGTGAGCGGACTGAGCTGCAGCATGATGCTGTGAACTTTAGCTTCTGTCAGTGTCATACTGCACCTCCGTCTGCTCGCTTTTCTGCCCTAAGCTGTCTGTCACGGCGTGATGACCTGAGCACGCCGTGACATAACTCCTCCTCACTGTCCCTCGCGCCATTTTATCCTTTCTGGCTGCTAGTGTCTAGTGTCCCAGAGCTGCAGATAAAAACTCAGTTTCCCGCCTGTATCTCTGGTTTTATAGTACACAGATCCACATGATATAATTTGAAATCTGAGCTGCTCGTATTTAAAATGGAGCCAAAAACATGGTTCTCTGGGCTATAGAGGCCAGGATAAGGGCCTCTGAAGTGACCCTCCATCCTCTTAGCGTGACTCATCTCATACATAAAGTGACTCTTCTCAGCTCATTTGCATTTGACTTTGGAGACG
>ONZH01013774.1:0-27684 GCA_900303285.1 Rhinella marina
ATAAAATATTAGGCCTTATAATTGGCAACTTACTGTGCGTTCTCTTGCAAAATTCTTTAAATACCTGGTGTTAATACCCACCGTCTGAAAAGTTAGTACACGGCTGTGTACCTTGAACTCTAAATATTAGGCCTTATAATTGGCAACTGTACTGTGCGTTCTCTTTAAAAATTATTTCACGGCTGTGAAGGCAAAATATTGTAACCAAAAAAAAATAAAATGCGGAGGGGGGCTAGCGGAATAGGACGTGGACGAGGACGGGGGCGCGGAAATGCTGTTGGGGGCCATAGTTGCTGGTTGAATTATCTAAAGGTAAATGATTCTCCTTTAGACGACGCTTTCCCTTTGCATCGTTCTGCGATTAAACCATAAATAACTCTCTGCATATTTATACCAAATGCACCCAGTACGAAAAAAGTCATAGAAAGTTTCCAACAGAGACTGGAAAACATCAGTAAGTTGAAAAAAACTGTTCGCTAAAAAAAAAAAAAAAGTTAAAATAAAATTGGCAGTTGATAGTATCGAGCTATTGTCACAGAGAGACGCGATTACAACACCTTCATTTACATTCAGTACATGTCTCAAGGCATTGGGAGAATGAAAACAGGCCACGGCTGGAGTATGAAATGTACCACCGCTTTGTACTGTCCGATACTGACCCGGTCCAGGGTGATGTCCAGCGAGGAAAGCAGTGGAGAGGAGGTGGTCTGCGCCAGCACCGAAAAAGGCAGCAAGAGGCAGAGGGATGTCCACAGGCAGAGGAATGTCCACAGGCAGAGGGATGTCCACAGGCAGAGGGATGTCCACAGGCAGAGGGATGTCCACAGGCAGAGGGATGTCCACAGGCAGAGGGATGTCCACAGGCAGAGGACAGTTCAGACAGAGAAGTGAGGCCACAGCCAGCAGGGCCGAGCGTAACCATCCCGCTCCTATGCGTCCTTAAAGAATCCCTCATCGCAATAAGGGAGAACGCATTGCACACAGAGGAGACGGGGGCAGGAGGAGACGCAACGGAGCTACACAGTCAGACCACACTTTTGTCTGCTTCACGGTGGCAGTTGCCAGGAGGAGGAGGATGAGGAGGAGGAGGACGACGTGGAGGTGGCTGTGGAAGAGGAGGAGGATGCTGGCGGCGAGGGTAGCAGTCAGCTGTGTGCGTCCCATTGGTTCAGCGCGGATGGGGCGGAGAGGAGGCGGAAGAGGAAGAGGAGGAAATGGCAAGTGATCCTTCTGGTGGGGGCAGTGACGTCATGCCTATTCAGAGTCTGGCACACATGGCTGACTTCATGCTGGGCTGCTTTTCCCGGGACACACGTGTTGTCCGGATAGTGGAGAACAAAACTGTACTGGGTCTTCGCAATCCAAGTTGGACACCTGGCTGGAACTGTCCCTGTACGCCTTGGAGGTGCTTGCCTGCCCTGCCGCCAGCGTGCTATCAGAAAGGGTGTTCAGCGCTGCCGGGGGCATTATCACCGATAAGCGCAGCCGCCTGTCAACCGACAGTGCCGACAGGCTGACGCTAATCAAAATGAACAGCAAGTGGATTGACCCGGACTTTGCTTCTCCAACCGTGGAAAGCAGCCAAAAGTGAAGTGCCATGTGTATGAAGTGCCATTTCCTCCTCCACCTCCTCCTCCTCCTCCTTAACCGCCGTAGAATTGGTCCGTAAATCAGAAAAATTTTTATATTTATGGCTCACCTCTTGGGCCTCCACAAAATGTTTAAGAGGTCTCACCTCTTGGGCCTCCACATAATTTTTAAGAGGTCTCACCTCTTGGGCCTCCACATAATTTTTAAGAGGTGTCACCTCTTGGGCCGCCACAAAATTTTCCATGAGCCTCTGGCCAGCCCACGGCCTCTTCCTGCCTTTTGCGGTCCTACGCATCCCTCAACATCCCCACTGCTTTACCTGCTAGACATGACACTGGGCCAGGTCGGGTCACTGACATCTCAAGCGCCAACAATTTGGGCATTTTAAGGCTTCTGCATGTGTTTGAGTTGTTTTTACATTTTAAAGAAGACATGTCTGACCACATCTCACACACACACACAATGACAATTAGGGGTGGGGTCTATTTGCTTTCCCCCTTGCCTATGCCATCTGTGGTTGTCATAGGCAACGTGATTTTAAGGGGTGCAGAATTTCATCTTTTTTTTGTCTAGTTTGGCTTGGGGTCCATGGCAATGTAGAGGAAAGAAGGTTTCCTTGTATGGTCTCACTTTACAGAGAGGTTAGATTGTGTTTGGAGTGTATTGTTGAGAGGCTGTGATAGTGGCGTAATAGTGCGACTTGGGCGCGTTATATGCACCCAGACATGCTTCCCCTGCTGTCCCAGTTGCATTCCAGCAGTGTTGGCATCCTTTTCTGAGGTTCCAGGGTGGACTTGGTGACCTCCAAGTGGTCGAATTGAGATTTCCAAGTGGCGAGCATTTTTTTCCCATAGACTATAATGGGATTCGATATCCGGTCGAATAGTCGAATTTCGCAGTCTATTCGAATCGAATTTCGAACTTTCGAATATTTCACTACTCGCTCATCTCTAATAAGGAGCAATGTTAAGTCATTAATAAGTAGATAGTCCTCTGGAATTCGAGGTTATTGAACTATTTAATTTACCTATCATCTAATATGGCTCTATTTGCACCATATCTCATATCTACATATCTACAGTATTATTATGCCCTTTATTGATATTGAAATGCTATATTATAATTGTGGGAACAACTCCAGGTCCAGCTGTCACGCGAGGTCGGCGTCGCGCTCCCTCTGCACGACGTCACCAGACCTCTCCGCCCCCCTAGAGACGAGCAATAGGGAATTGAAGTGCTGGTCTTGTCAGCCAGCACTTCATGTGTTAATTCTCTGTTTGGGTTTAGCCATGTGGTGCTGATCACACCACATGGCTACTTTACATATTGTTTTGACAGCTTGCTCCGCCTCAGGTCATGTGATGCTGGCCACATCACATGATCCTGGGCGGGCTATTTAAAGATGGCAACTGCCTCACTCAGATGCCTGTGATTAGCGTTACTACTTTGATCAGTGCTTGTGCGACCTAGTGTTTGATTGCTGTTTGACCCTGACCCTGACCTTGGACTTGGACTTCGACCTCGACCTCTCTTTGCTTCACCCCTGGTATTGACGTTATCTCCTGTGTATGACCCGGCTTGCTGACTATTCTGATATTGTGTTTGTTTCGTCTGTGTTTGTCTCTCCAATTGTTCCCTGTTCCTCCCTGTGCACTTATACAGAGCAGGGACCGTCACCGTGGTTGTCCGCGGCCGCCTAGGGCCGACTGAGGCAAGCAGGCAGGGAGAGAACGGGGGGTATTCAGTACAGGGCGCACCTTCCCTTGTCTCCCCCGTGACAGAATCACAGGCCATACTAAAGGGAGCCTGCTTCTACTGCGGTGAGGTGAACCACTGGCTCCAGCAGTGTCCAAAACTTCCGCCCTCTAGGAGATCTCCGGTGGGAGGTAAGGTAACCCCAGCAGTGGTAAGGAGAAAGATTTTAGTACCCATCTCCATTGCATATGATCAATTCAGGGGTTCTGGAAAGGCTTTTGTTGACTCTGGTTCTGCTGCAAATTTTATTAATTTTGATTTTGTACAGTCTGTGGGTTTACCGATGGTCCCTTTAAGGGAGGGTATTCAAATTATCGCCCTCGACTCCACTCCCCTAAATAATGGGAGGATCGAGTTCTGTACTCCTAGTGTGACCCTGACGGTGGGGATTTCGCATTCCGAAAAATGTGTTTTTTGGGTTTTAAAAAATTTACCTGCTGATCTAGTTCTTGGTTTACCTTGGTTGCAGGACCACAATCCTGTAATCAATTGGTCAACAGGTGAATTAGAAAATGGGGGCTGAATTGTGACAAGTGTTGCAAATCTGTATTGCAGTTGGGAGGTACTACTGAGTCTCTTTTCTTACCTGAGTACATCAAGGATTTTTCGGACGTTTTCTCCATGTCCGAGACTGAGTTCCTCCCTCCTCACCGGCAATATGATTGTGCCATCGATATTATTGAGGGGTCCAGATATCCCAAGGGCCGTATCTATAATCTCTCTACTCCAGAGCGTCAGTCTATGAGGGATTATCTCAAGGAGAGTCTGGCCAAGGGTCACATCCGGCCTTCTGTTTCTCCCATGGGGGCAGGATTTTTCTTTGTCGGGAAAAAGGATGGAGGGTTGAGGCCCTGTATTGATTACAGGGAACTCAATAAAATTACTGTTAAAAACAGGTACCCGCTGCCCCTTATTCCTGATTTGTTGAATCAGGTTCAGGGTGCTTGTTGGTTTACTAAGCTAGATCTGAAGGGGGCGTACAACCTGATCAGAATCCGTGAGGGTGATGAATGGAAAACTGCCTTTAATACCCGGAGGGTCATTATGAGTACCTAGTAATGCCCTTCGGGTTAAGTAATGCTCCTGCGGTGTTCCAAAATTTTGTCAATGACATTTTTAGACCATTTATTGGAAAATTTGTAATTGTCTATATTGATGACATCTTGATTTTTTCTACAGACTGGGAGAGTCACGTATCCCACACCAGGCAAGTGCTGGAGGTGTTGCGTGAGAACAAGTTGTTTGTCAAAGGGGAGAAGTGTATCTTTGGTGTTCAGGAAGTGACCTTTTTGGGATACATTCTCACCCCTTTTTCCTTCAAGATGGACCCGGGTAAGGTACAGGCCATTGTAGATTGGGTGCGACCTTCCTCTCTGAAGGCGCTCCAGCGATTTCTGGGTTTTACTAATTTCTATCGGAAATTTATCAAAAATTTTTCTGTTATAGCCAAACCCATTACGGATTTGACCCGCAAGGGAGCTGATTTAGTCAACTGGTCCCCTGCAGCTATTGAAGCTTTTGAAAAGCTAAAGCAGTTTTTTGTTGATGCTCCTGTGCTGATCCAGCCTGATCAAAATAAGCCGTTTGTAGTTGAGGTGGATGCATCTGAAGATGGTGTGGGGGCAGTACTGTCCCAGGGGTCTTCCACCTTAACTAATCTCAAGCCATGCGCCTTCTTCTCCCGCAAGTTCTCTCCTGCCGAGAGAAACTATGACATTGGTAATAGGGAGTTACTAGCAATCAAGTGGGCATTTGAGGAATGGCGTCATTTTTTAGAAGGGGCATTACACCGCATTACGGTCCTCACGGATCATAAGAATTTGATGTTTCTGGAATCTGCTAAGCGATTGAATCCCAGACAGGCGAGGTGGGCTTTGTTCTTTACTCGTTTTGACTTTTGTGTTACCTTCAGACCTGGAAGCAAGAACATTAAGGCCGATGCCTTATCCCGAAGTTTCCAGGCGTATCAGCCTCCTGACGTCCCTCCTGAGCCCATCCTGCCAGCTGACATCATCGTAGCCGCTACCTCATCTGATCTCGCTTCTGAAATCGTGGCAGGACAACATCTTGCTCCCACTGGTACTCCCAATGACAAGTTATTTGTGCCAGCTCATTTGCGGTTGTGACTGCTGGGTGAGTGCCATAGCTCTGTTTTATGTGGACATCCTGGTATCAATGCCACCAAGGAGTTGGTCTCTAGGCAGTATTGGTGGTCGTCAATCTCCAGAGATGTTCAGGCTTTTGTAACTGCGTGCAATACTTGTGCCAGGTCCAAGAATCCAAGACTCGGCCTATGGGTGAGTTGCGTCCATTACCCATACCTGATAGACCTTGGTCACATCTGTCCATGGACTTCATCACGGATTTGCCATGCTCTGAGGGTAAAACCGTGATTCTTGTAGTGGTGGACAGATTCAGCAAGATGTGTCACTTTATTCCTTTGTGTAAATTACCCTCTGCAAAGGTTTTGGCTTCCGTATTTATGGACCACATAGTTAAACTACACGGTGTTCCTGAGAATATTGTTTCTGACAGGGGGGTGCAGTTTGTGTCTAAATTCTGGAGGGCCTTCTGTAAGAAGATCGATATTTCCTTATCCTTTTCGTCAGCCTTTCATCCAGAGACCAATGGTCAGACTGAACGTCTTAATCAGTCCGTTGAGCAATATCTCAGATGTTATGTTGCGGATAACCAGCATGTGTGGGCCAGATTCCTGTCTCTGGCCGAGTTCGCGATTAATAACCGTGTGAATTCGTCTTCTGGGGTATCGCCGTTTTTCTGCAACATGGGGTTTCATCCGCGCTTTGGCTCCTTTTCTCCAGCTGTTTCGGCGGTCCCAGAGGCCAATGCTCTCTCTCAGGAACTGTGCACAGTTTGGGCACAGGTTCAGTCGAACCTGGAAAGAGCCCAAAGGATTCAAAAAACTAAGGCCGATAAGAGACGTTCTAAGGGTGTGAATTTCAAGGTGGGGGACATGGTATGGTTGTCAACTAAAAATCTACGTATGAAAGTACCATCCTATAAGTTTGCGCCTCGCTTCATTGGTCCATACAGGATCACTAAGGTGATCAATCCGGTATCTTTTGAATTATGTTTACCCGACTCCCTTCGCGTTCATAATGTTTTTCACATGTCTTTGCTGAAGCGTTATGTTGCTCCTATTGGTCCAGAGGTACAGCCCTCACCTCCGGTAGAGGTGGAGGGACAAGTGGAGCACGAGGTTGCTAGAGTCATTGATGTGAGGAAGGTCCGGAATTCCTTTCAGTACCTCGTACACTGGAAGGGATTCGGGCCAGAGGACAGATCTTGGGTACCGTTGACCAGGATGCATGCAGACTCGCTCATCCGAAAGTTCCATCTACAGCATCCCGATAAGCCTGCTCCCGCTGGTAAGGGTCCGGTGGCCCCTCGTGAAGGGGGGGGTACTGTCACGCGAGGTCGGCGTCGCGCTCCCTCTGCACGACGTCACCAGACCTCTCCGCCCCCTAGAGACGAGCAATAGGGAATTGAAGTGCTGGTCTTGTCAGCCAGCACTTCATGTGTTAATTCTCTGTTTGGGTTTAGCCATGTGGTGCTGATCACACCACATGGCTACTTTACATATTGTTTTGACAGCTTGCTCCGCCTCAGGTCATGTGATGCTGGCCACATCACATGATCCTGGGCGGGCTATTTAAAGATGGCAACTGCCTCACTCAGATGCCTGTGATTAGCGTTACTACTTTGATCAGTGCTTGTGCGACCTAGTGTTTGATTGCTGTTTGACCCTGACCCTGACCTTGGACTTGGACTTCGACCTCTCTTTGCTTCACCCCTGGTATTGACGTTATCTCCTGTGTATGACCCGGCTTGCTGACTATTCTGATATTGTGTTTGTTTCGTCTGTGTTTGTCTCTCCAATTGTTCCCTGTTCCTCCCTGTGCACTTATACAGAGCAGGGACCGTCACCGTGGTTGTCCGCGGCCGCCTAGGGCCGACTGAGGCAAGCAGGCAGGGAGAGAACGGGGGGTATTCAGTACAGGGCGCACCTTCCCTTGTCTCCCCCGTGACACCAGCATTATGTGTGTGACATGTCCTGCCATAATAAAAATTGACTCCTGTGGAACAGTGCTTGACATGAGTGCTTTTTCCACTTTCCTCAAACCCTGTAGGTAACATCATAAAGGGAACTCCATCAAACAGGTTGCTTGAGTGACACTGGTATTTAAAATAAAAGCAGAGCTTTCTGAGCATTCACATGCTGTGTTACAAAATCTATCTACCTTTCTCGTCATCATAGCCTAAAGCAGTGCTTCTCAAACTGTGAGATGGGGCTCTTTGCCAAGGAACTAACCAGCTGTTGGTGAGGTGCAGTTCTGTAGTTTTAACAGAAATTATCACATACTGCACAAGACTTTTTATGCTTATATTAATGTTTTTAAGATAAATTAAAGAGATAAAAAGTTTGGAATGGATTTTGACCATTGAGGAGGACAAGGCATGACCATGTTCATGCTTGGTGACGTCCCAGTAGAAAAAGATTGAGGCTAACTTCAAATGGCAAAACTGGCAGCAGAAAAATCAGTAGCAGATTATTAGCAGATTATTAGCTGAAAACAGGCAGATTTCTAATTTGATGGCAGATTTAGAGGAGTATTATAAGCATCTTAGAAGTGTATTTGGTTGAGGATTTGAAAGAATATGTAGACGAGGATTTAGAAGAGGCTTTGCCAGCCTTCTTCTTATCCAACTCTTGGTTGGGATATAATTCAGAAATGTTTTGGTGGAAGAAACACCACTAAAATTTCTTCTAAAACTAGAATTTTTGTATGCTTCCCCATTGACTTCAATTCAAAATCCATGATGAATCGGCTTCTAAGAATTAACATGCCGCTTCAGAAGCATATCTCAATTTAGTGTGCACATGATAAAGTTTTTTTTCATAGAAGCTGTTGTCGCAAACTGACCTTCTGATGTGATGCAATGTCTTAATAGTTCTGAAGTTCAGTGAGCTGACTCAAGGTCACGACACAGAGACACAGGCAAATTGTGTTTCCCGTAATGGCCTCTTTATTGTAATGAGCAGTGCACATATTTATACATAGACTAACACAATAAGGGTGGCCTTGTGCAGACAAGCTTTAAGTTACTATGTTTGGTTTTAGATAAGAAAAGGAATGGTCAGCATGGATGGAAATGAATGGTCAGCATGGACTTTATACTTCTGCCTCTCAAGGATAAATCCCCCTCCTATCTAAGTGCAAGTTATACATAGATATAAAATGAATATTTCTACAAATTGGACACCTTTATGTTTCCCTAACAAAGCCAATAAAAAGCTATTGATAGTGTTTTGATGGTGGATTTCACGGCAGAAAATGTCCATTTTCCACAATGAAATCCACAGAGGAGTTTATTAGTGTGAACAAAGCCTGAGAAGACCTTGACTAGAACACTGCTGTCATGACAAATCATAGCTTGCTCTCCATTCACAAGGGAACCCAGTTCTTTTGATAGGAGCAGGTTGCAGAGGTGTAATGGTATATGCAGTACTATGGATATCTCATAAATGTCTAGATAGGACAATTCCTTTAATTTAGTGTCTAGCCTATACAGGGTATTTAAAAAGTAATTGTACTTTCAAAAAACTTTTGACATTTAGTAACATATTCAGTATTTTGTTGGTTGGGGTTTGGTTGTCGAAACTCCTATTGATTGCTGAAATGAAAAGTATCTTGAGCATTGTAACCCTTTGGTTGTGATTGTCAACCAAAATACAAATCTGTGGGGATAATGGCACACAGGCCTCCACCATTCAAAACTTCTGAAATATCACTGAAATATCACAATATCACATGACATTTCAAAGGTTTTGTTAAAGGACAGTTGGCCTTTAAGGTCTTATTTTATCCCTTTATATGGCTTCCATTAATGTATTACTTTTCTTTGCTGTCTAAATGAAAAGAATCTTAACTCGACTGATACACGGCCTTCCTTTGCTGCTTCAATGAGTCTGCAGTCTTCATTTTGTGGACAAGTATGGGACATGTTCTATCTTTTTGCGGAACGGACAGCAGATGAATCATTTGTGTGCTTTCTACATCCAAGTTTCAGTTCCGTAAGAAGATAGACTATGTAAGCTAAATGTGGACCACGGATCCATTAAAAACCGTGGGTCTACAAATAAAATGTGGACAGCACATGGACCGCATCCGTGTTTTGTGGACCACAAAACAGATACGGTTGTGCATGGGGCCTAAGGTGTAGAAGACAATAATTGACCCTTCCACCTCACTACATTCCGCCAAGTAGGAGCCTTACACGTGTACATTGTTATTAATGTTATATTACTTTAGGTTTTCTGTCCATTGTTTTTTAAACCATGAATGTAGTCTGCAGTTGCAGCAACTGCAAATGTAGTATTTTCTGAAACTTTTCCCATAAAGGCAGTCATTTTTTTTACATTATTTTAAATATCTTTCATTTATGTTGATGGAAGTCTTTTGTTTTATTTCCAGTGTTAGGAACGGCTTTAACATTAAACTTAATTTCACATCTTTTGAGATTAACAATTACATAGACGTCGTAAATATTTATGAAGGTATTGGACCTGACCGGATTTTAAGAGGTAAGTTCTGCGGTTTTCATTTTCGAATTAAATGTCAGACAAAAGGCTTCACGTCTAAAATAGCATTATGTTAATAGTTTTCCTGTACAAGGTTTCTTTATACTCTATTAAGCAGATATGAAGTAACACTGAAAGTTTACAGCAGAGGAAAATTACAAATCTTACACGATTGCCTCTAAAATAAACTTTAAATAACCTAAAACTTGGGTAATAGGTCCAATACAGTTATTAAAGTGTAATTGCTTTGCTTTAAAGGGAGTAATGCAGACAGAGGCTACACAGAAATTATAGGGTCCCCAAAAACTTGTTATGGGAACTACCTACTATTCTGAAAATGCACTACTAGTTCGCCCACTGTAAGATTGAAAATTTAATATTTTTATAGGGGTTGGATTTTTTCATGCACAGAGCTCCATATTAATTTTAACACAATCATAAAATAAAAATATACAACCCTAGCTGCCTGTAGCCACCACTAGGGGAAGCACAACAAATATATATTTATTCAGCTACTTTTGTATGAGATGGGGACTGTAAAAACCTCCCTGCAGTGAACTGCTTTTAGTGGTGGCTGTAGGGAAATCTTAAGACAGTTCACTCCTGAGACTCCTCTCTCTATAGACTTCAAAGCCATTGCATGGTAGGTATACCACTTGCAAGATCTCAATCCAAAACAACCAATGGGTGACAAATCCCCTTTAAATAGGTTGTTTTATGGTGACCACCATGTTTATATGTCCTACTAGAACATACTGAGATCATTTAGATGGGCCTCATGCTCAGGACTCCTGTATATGAGCTAAAATTGAGAGGTGTACAAGCAGCTCCCATTTTACATTATCTCTATAGTAGGTCTCTGGCTGGCCATGACTTCCCCTTGCAAAATCTGTGTGGGGAGGGTTATTGCTAGAAGCAGGACCTGGGGCATTCTGAAATAGCCTTAAATAATGGATCTCAGATGGAAATGGCTAAAACAGATGCAAAATAGGCAAAACAGACACTAAAAATAATCGATTATTCAAAATAATGGAAAACTAAGTGGTGATGTGAACCCTGCCTTAATGGTTATTTCTGGAAAATATAAATATAGTTGTTAAAGGAGTTGGCCACTTTCTGGTTACCATTGATAAATGTGTTTGTCAGATGATTATATGGTACTTACGGATATAGCCTATGTTGAAATTCTGCACCATTTTCTATATTTTATCATGCACTGTATACTCCCTTGTTTACAAAGTCTTTTGTTCCGTCCACACAGAGGTCCTGTCCATAAAATGGCCGCTGATAAAGGGTCATGTGACCCGGCAAATCCCCTCCATGTAATGCTTTTTCATTCAAATTACATTGAATCTGCATTCCGTACTTGTTCTGTTGAGAGTTTAGTGCAGGTGCACTGTGGTTGAATAGAGGAACCATCACATGGAGGGGATTTGCCTGCTCATGTGACCCTCTATCAGCAGCCATTTTATGGACAGGACCTCTGTGTGGATGGAACAAAAGACTTTTAAACAAGGTAGTATACCTGTTAAAATGTAGAAAATGGTAAAGAATTTCAACAAAGGCCATATGATCATCTCACAAACACAATGGTCAACAAAGTGGCCAACCCCTTTAATCAATAATTGGAAAAGCAATTAGACTTTCCCCCATTTTAAGCCATAGACATGCTGGCACCTATAATATTACACAGCAAATGTACATTTTCAAAAAAAATGATATGATTGGATAATATTCTATGTATTTACAGTATCCATTTGGGAAACAAATCCAGGAAATGTTAGAATTTTTTCAAATCAAGTGACCGTGGAGTTTACAAGTGATTCTACATCTAGTGGTCTTAGTGGTTTTGAAGGAATGTATTCAGTGTTTACCATCAGTGGCATAACAAGTAAGTATTTCCAAAGCTAAAATATGGCATAACTCATGAATCTTAATAATAATATTTATTGGCAGGCCCGGCCCACTGCGAAAGCAACTATATAGGTGAAATATTGGTACTGTAAGTAACATACAATATTGCATCTGACTTCAGGAAAACCCAACAAATAATCCACAGAGACACACTACCATTAAAGTTGATCGAATCCTAAAATATTCGGGGATTCGGATTTCGGCCCAAATTTTCCACGGGATTCGTGGGTTCGAGCTGAATCACGAATCCCATTAAAGTCTATGGGAGACCCGAATATTTTTGCAGGGGCCAAAGGTTCTGCACAGTCAAGTTTGCCCCAACATGTGAAAACCTCAGAAAAAGATAGAAACACCTTGGAAATGGATAGGAAACACCAGGGGCAGCATGTAGGGATGCCTCTGAGGCTGCCTAATTGCACCATTTTTTCTAAATCTGGCCAATAGTCTGGTGATGACCCCAAAGCAATTTTCAGGGACGCTGTAATGGTGACCCACTTAAAAATGCTGCCTGACAACCTGGCAGTGAACCCCTGATTGTCTGTCTTTCAATAAGATTGCAGTGTAAAGCATGGTGGTGAGCCTCAGTATGACTTTTTGGATGGAGATTGCATGTGGTCACGTATTCCCTGGAACCCCATAGTCACGCCTTCTCTGATGTGCTACCCCAGAACATTCTCTGCCCCAATTCGCAAGACCTTTTGCAGTCTCAGTGTGCTGACAGTGGGGATTTACCAGTGTTGTCTGAGGAGGTAGTGGACAATGGCAAGACACAGGTGTCGGGGGGTGAGGTAGTTGAAAGTGAAGTGAAGTTACAGTGGGGACTACTTGGGGGGACTTTCTCATGATGGGACAGATTCAACTTGGGTGGATCAGGCACAGGAACAGATCAATTTTTTCTTTTGTGTTTATTTAACTTTTATTTATTACAAATAACCACAGAGATATTTATTCGTTCTCTTCGCTGCGCAGTCTGGCGTTGGGGTTTGTCACTTTGATGGCGAGCTGTGCCGCTCTCTCCACAATGGTCTTTCGGTTCTTTGAGGAGACGTTGTGGGCGATTTCTGCACAGAAGGACTTGTTGCTCATCAACAGAACCTTGAGCTCCTTGACATTGTGGACCAGGAATTTGCGGAACCCTGTGGGCAGCATGTGTTTGGTCTTCTTGTTGCTACCGTACCCAATGTTGGGCATCAGGATCTGCCCCTTGAACCTCCTGTGGGCTCTGTTGTCAATACCTCTGGGTTTACGCCAGTTACGCTTAATCTTTACATAACGGTCTGATTGGTGGCGGATGAACTTCTTCGTCCGCTTCTTGACGATCCTGGGCTTAATGAGGGGCCTGAGAGCCGCCATGATACCGGTTCGGAGCGTTCGCCTTCTCCGCAGACAGCCCGAGGAAGAGAGCGGAACAGATCAATTTTAAGTGTGAGGCAACATCAGCACCACAACCGCTTGGGAGAGGCAGTGGGCATTGTGTTTAGAAAGGCTGATGGGCTTCCGTCAGCACTGTGTGTATAGAACCCCATGGCCTTTCATAAAAAAATTTGGTTACAAAGCCGCATGACTCCTGAAAAATTGTTTTTAGAAAGCCAGATTACTTTCCTGAAAAATTGTTATTTGAAAGACGGATGACTTTCCTGAAAAATTGTTAGTAGGAAGCCGGATGACTTTCCTGAAAAATTGTTGCATATGCAACTCAGATGAAGAGGAGGAGGAGGAGGAAAGCAAGCAATTTAGGAGGTAGCCTGAGGTGGGGATGAGAACTGGGGGATATCCATGACCTGTTCATCTTGATGAACGTGAGGATGTCGGCGTTGTCGGTGGACAGGCGCGTCCGTTTGTCCGTAATGATACCCCTGGCGGCACTAAAAACCCTTTCAGACAGTACACTTGCAGCAGGGCAGGCAAGCACCTCAAGAGCGTACTGCGCAAGTTCTGGCCACCTGTCCAGCTTGGCCAGCCAGTAATTATATGGCGTGGAGTTATCGGTCAGGACGTTGGTCTGGTCCGCGACATACTCCCTCACCATCTTGCGGTACTGTTCCGCCCTGCTCTGCCTGCCCTGTGGCTGTGTCGTACTGTCTTGCTGGGGTTTAAGAAACTTGGCAAAAGCATGGAATAGTGTACCCCTGCCCTTGGCGCCTACACTGACTTTCCCCCTCCTCTCCTCTCCAACTTCAGCCACTGCAGTCCGCCCCCTTGCTCGACTGGTCTGGAAAGGCCTGTAGCAGTTTCTCAACCAGGGCCTTGTGGTAGAAAGTGACTCGGGTGCTCCTTTCCTCCATGGGTATAAGTTGGGCAAAGTTGTCCTTGTAGCGTGGGTCAAGGAGGGTGTACACCCAATAGTCATTGGTGGACAGTATCCTCTTGACCCGGGGATCACGACAAAGACAGCCAAGCATAAAGTCTGCCATGTGCCCTACTGTGCCAACACGCAAGCCTTCAGCCTCCTCACTTAGCGGACTCTCCATCTCCTCCTCCCCCCCTTCCTCCGACCCCAATTCATCCTCCTCAGCCCATACCCGCTCAAGAGGTAGCATGGAATCACCCCCTGATGCATGGTGCCCAAGAGTTTCTTCCTCCTCCTCAGCCTCCTCCTCCTCCTCCTCAGTTTCGCGCTGCGAAACTGACAACAGGGTGCTCTCAATGTCACTGTCTTCTCCCACCTCCTGTGACACTGCTGAATCCTCAGATCTTAGGTTCCTCAAGGAGTTCTGGATGAGGCACAACAGAGGGATGGTGACACTGATGATGTGTGCATCACCACTGACCATCTCTGTTGCCTCCTCAAAGGGACCTAAGACCTGGCAGATGCCAGCCATCCACGTCCACTCCTCAGCATAGACATGAGGAAGCTGACTGGCCTGACTACCACCTCGGGGGATCAGCTGGCAGTCTACAACTGCCCTGCGTTGTTGGTACACCCTGGCTAGCATGTGTAACGTCGAATTCCAACACGTGGGAACGTCATAGAGCAGCCGGTGAAGAGGGAGTTGTAGCCGCCCTTGCAAAGTCCTGAGGGTCGCGGCATCGGTGGTGGACTTGCGAAAATGGGCGCATATGCGCCGCACCTTGGTGAACAACTCACTCAACTGGGGGTAGGTCTTGAGGAACCGCTGGACCACCAAGTTGAGCACATGGGCCATGCATGGCACGTGAGTCAGCCCACCAAGATGCAGAGCCGCCACCAGGTTACGCCCATTATCGCAGACCACCATTCCTGGCTGAAGGTTCAGCGGCGCCAGCCACACATTGGTCTTCCCCCTGATGCCCTGTAAGAGCTCTTCAGCCATGTGCCTCTTATCCCCCAGGCTCAGCAGTTTCAGGACTGCCTGCTGCCGCTTCCCTACCACAGTGCTGAAACTGCTGGCCATCGAGGAAATGAGACTTGACGATTGGGGCATCACTGCCACTTTGGAGGAGGAGGAGGTGGAGGCATAATGTGCCGGAGACACACAGACGGAACTATGTCCCGCAATTCGTGGTGTGGGTAGCACATGTGCAGCCCCACGATCGGTCTCTGCCCCAGCCTCCACCAGATTGACCCAATGTGCCGTGAGGGAGATGTAATGTCCCTGGCCACCGGTACTCGTCCACGTATCTGTGGTCATGTGGACTTTACCACAAACCGCGTTTTTGAGAGCGTGGGCAATGTTCTCAGACACATGCCAGTGCAGGGCGGGGACGGCACATCGGGCAAAATAGTGTCGGCTGGGGACAGAGTACTGGGGGGCTGCCGCCTCTATAAGGTTGCGGAAGGATTCTGTCTCCACAAGCCTGTACGGCAACATTTCCAAACTAATCAGCTTGGCGATGTGCACATTTAGAGCTTACGCATGGGGGTGGGTGGCTGCGTACTTGCGCTTGCGTTCAAATGTCTGCGGTACAGACAGTTGAACGCCGCACTGGGACACATGAGTGGAGGAGAGGGAGGGAGATGGAACTGGAGGGGTCCTTTCGGGGCTGGAGGCTGCAACGTCATGGCTTGGACGAGACACAGTTGCTGGACTAACTGTGTCAACGTCACCAGCTGACAGAAGTGCAAACCATTTGGTGGGGTGTTTTCTCTCCAAATGTTTGCGCAGGCTACTAGTGGTCAGGTTGTTGCATTTTGAACCCCTGCTCATTGACGTGTGGCACAGCTTGCACACCGCCAAACGAGGATCGGCCTCATCATCCTTAAAGTACTCCCAAACTAAGGAGTGGCGCATAGTATGGGCTGGAGCGTGACCTCTAGGAGCACTTGGGGAAGTAGTGACTTGGCCCTGGCTTCTCCCTCGTCGCAGCCCTCTGGCTCTCTCAACAGCTTGTGGTGCTGATGTCGTCTCACAGTCTGAACCACTGCCTCCAGTTGCCTCATCCACCCAAGTAGGATCTGTCCCCTCATCATCCCCCAGGTCTTCCTCAGACTCCACAGTGACATCCCTGACAACTACCTCCGACAACAGTGTCTCGTCGTCATCTTCCACCAGCTACTCAGACGCCACTGCTAACTCCCCACTTGCTAACTCATAACCCGGAGACAGCAAAAGGTCCTGAGAATCAGGGCATAGCAGCTCGTCCACTGGCACATCAGGGAAGTGGTGGCTGAAGAGTTCCATGGATAAATTTTGTCCGTGGGACATACCCCTAGAGGGTTCTGGCTGGGGAGAAGGAGGGCGAGTTGGAGGACAGACACCCTTTCTCAGAGAAGTCGACTGGCTGGATGAGGGGGCAGACGAAACGTGGCTGGATGTTCTCTCTGCAATCCACTGAACCACCTCCTGTTGTTGTTTGGGGTCTGTCAGAGTTGTAGGACGCTGCCCTACCAACTTCTGGAGTTGACCAGGCACCCTGACCTTACGTGTTTCCACTGTACCCACAGCAGCCGGCACTGTGTCACTACGCACACCACGGTCATCACCGCTGACCACAGCACCACCACGATTCCCACCTCTCCCTCCACGACCACCTCTTCCACCTCTCCCAGCTCTTCCCCCTCTCCCCCTGACCCTGGGGTTCTCCATGTGCACAGTAGCAGTATTATATTATTATAATTGTAAAGATTCAATACGGTATTTACAGACTGTGAAGTATATAGCAGGCTGATGAAATTTTTTTCCCAACTCACTGCACCGTGTATTACAGATCAGTGAAATTCAACGGACAATATAGATACGCAGGTAATATTATTTTTCACACCTATCCCCCCAAAAAAATTACGCAGTTTGCGCAAATAAAACTGGAATCTACAGATCAATACGGTATCTATAGACTGTGAGGTATAAAGCAGGCTGATGAAATTTTTTTCCCAACTCACTGCACCGTGTATTACAGATCAGTGAAATTCAACGGACAATATAGATAAGCAGGTAATATTATTTTTCACACCTATCCCAAAAAAAAAAAATTACGCAGTTTGCGCAAATAAAACTGGAATCTACAGATCAATACGGTATCTATAGACTGTGAGGTATATAGCAGGCTGGTGAAATTTTTTTCCCAACTCACTGCACCGTGTATTACAAATCAGTGAAATTCAACGGACAATATAGATACGCAGGTAATATTATTTTTCACACCTATCCAAAAAAAAAAATTTACGCAGTTTGCGCAAATAAAACTGGAATCTACAGATCAATACGGTATCTATAGACTGTGAGGTATATAGCAGGCTGATTAAATTTTTTTCCCAACTCACTGCACCGTGTATTACAAATCAGTGAAATTCAATGGACAATATAGATACGCAGGTAATATTATTTTTCACACCTATCCCAAAAAAATTTTTTTCGCAGTTTGTGCAAATAAAACTGGAATCTACAGATCAATATGGTATCTATAGACTGTGAGGTATATAGCAGGCTGATGAAATTTTTTTCCCAACTCACTGCACCGTGTATTACAGATCAGTGAAATTCAACGGACAATATAGATAAGCAGGTAATATTATTTTTCACACCTATCCCAAAAAAAAAATTATGCAGTTTGCGCAAATAAAACTGGAAACTACAGATCAATACGGTATCTATAGACTGTGAGGTATATAGCAGGCTGATGAAATGTATACCCTAGTCACTGCACAGTCATGCACAGGAATACATCTGTTTACAGATGTATAGTTTGAGCTATGTGGCTGGACAAGGTGTACCAGGCACAGCTCTGCACAGAATACAGGCTTACAGCATATACTGAATTTTTCTCCCAGAATCAATTAGTTTTTAAAAGACTGTTGGGGCTTCCTATCCTGCACAGAATACAGGCTTACAGCATATACTGTATAGTTTTCTTCACAGAATCAATTAGTCTTTAAAAAGACTGTTGGGGCTTCCTATCCTACACAGAATACAGGCTTACAGTATATACTGTATACTGTTCTTCAGAGTATAGTCTTTAAAAAGACTGTTGGGGCTTCCTAACCTAACTCCTAACTGCTTGCTGCACACACTACACTAGCTAACACTGTCTGTCTCTTCTACTTCCCAAAGCACAATGAGGCTGATGCTGCAGGTCCCTACCTTATGTAAATTTAGGTCACATGTCACTGCCAGCCAATCACTGCTGGGGAGGTTTAGGGGCTGTTACATCACAGCAGGCGTTCCCACAGGCTTCCCTTTGATGCTGATTGGCTGAAAAAACCGGGCATTTCAAACTTGCAGTGACGCACGAATAATCACGAGTCCGCTCTGCCTCGGGATGCCGAGCCAAGCCGAAGCGGGCAATATTCGTGCGCATCACGAATATTGCCGCTTCGATTCGCTCATCACTAACTACCATCATTCTTATAGATGTGTCCACCCATAGCATTCCAGAAATATCTCACAAAACAACTTCCGTACATTATAGTGACATGCTTGCAAAACCCTTGCGAGGCTGTAATGCATGTCACAACTAGAGATGAGCGAATTTTCAGAAAGTTAGATTCTGCTGATTTGCCGAATTTTACAAAAATATTTTGCTTTGTGACTAATTACTTTATCACAAAGCGCATTCTTTTGTAAGTAGCAGGTGCAATGACAGGGAGCTGCAATAGTGCCGCCCCCCGTCATTGTACCTTTTAGATGCCACGTTCATAAATGATTGCGGCATCTGAGTGTAAAAACAGTGTAAACTTAACATTAAAGAATGTAAATCAAACTTGCCGCCTTCATTTACTTGTGACTGGCCAGTCGCCATCTTGCTTCAAGATGTGGCGTAAAATCTCTCATGGCACAAGATGACGTCACAACGCACAGGATTTCGCATGAGATCTTCAATCAAGATGGCGGCTGGCAGCTCATATTGAACAAATGGAAGAGATAAGTATGAATTTTTTTTAGGTTAAATCAATTCGCTAACACGAAGCAAGAATAAATTCGGCTTTGAGGCGAATCAAATTTATCCTGAAATTCAGATCGAATTTACTTTGTGGGATTCGATTTGCTCATCTCTAATCACAACTACTGGGTGACCACATCAGTCTACACTGGAAAATTCAATTAGAAAGGATATTATTTTCTTATGCTGTACATTTATGGCATATCTACCTATGAGGCTCGGATCCCTTGTGCTATGCCTGGCCTGGTGAGGTGACTAAAGGATGATGTATCCAGGCAGAGAATGACTGGAGAGTTGGCCGGCCATGTGCATGGCTCCCTTTGTTTACGTCTATGAAAGTTACTGAAACAGCCAAGCTTGTTTGCTTAGCTATTTTGGTTGCATGCCCCCTCTCCTTTCTTTTTAGGTCACCTCCCAATTCTTTAACCTTCTGCATACCCCTTCACCATAGAACATTCAAGGTGAAGGAAACTCCACAACAAGCAATAGGAAGCAGAATTTCGTAATATTTTATTAATATTACAGAGGTTTTTTTTAAAAAAACCATCTAATATATAAAGCTGAGTGTATGTGTGTGTGTATGTGTGTATGTCTGCTAAAGGAATCTGCACCATCGCATTTACCACAGCCACCTCCGGTGACTTGGGGAACATCATAGACTATGTTTTGAGTGGAAATTTACCTGCGCTTTGCAATTATTTGCCAAAAAATATGCTTAGTAGCCTACACTAACTGCCAAACTACAGGAGCCCTTGTCTATTGTCTGTTGTGACAGGTAGCCTGGATATTCATCAGGTTGTCTATAACGAGCAATCACAGCTCATCTTCTATTTTGCTACAGGTCATTAATATGAGCTCTGATTGGTTGCTATAGGCAACAAAGGACATTGTTAGTATAAGACAGCTTATGTGTGAGTTAATATGATTTTGATTGTGACGTTTAGCCAACGTTGTTGTAGAGGCTGATGAAACTCACATGACCTTAAGTGTATTTTAATTCTGTGGGGCTTTATATACTATCAATTAAAGACAATAATACCCTTATGTGGAGGTCTTTGTTAAGGGGGCGAATGGGGTGTTGTGGAGGTGACTGTTAAAGGAGCAGGCTGCTGTGAAAGTCAAAGTTAAAGGGGTTGTCCAAGTTATGGAAAAAAAAAATATATAGCACTGTAAATCTGATGGGTAGCAATATATAACTTAAGTTCAGCAAGTTTTAGGCAAAAAAAAATCTCTATTTCCTCATTTCCCTGGTTCTCTTCTGGCCTTTGTTTACATGCAGTAATAACAATCTCTGCCCCTCCCCCCTTCTCTGCAAAGGCAGTGAATATAAGTGCTGTGAGTACATGTCTGCCTGCTGGGATACTCAGCAGCATGTTGTTTGTGTAGGACTACAAGTCCCAGCTGTACAATGACACTGCTGATACACACAGGAAATTCTCCCTACCTGTTCTTGTACAATTCCTCTATAGCTCCTTGCCCAGCATTTGTCTCCTCTCACTGATGCAGCTACTATTTGTTATAAAGCCTTGAGCCCTCAGTGTGTTCTGGCTGAAGGGGTTAATGTTTTATCAGAAGGAATCCAGGGAGAGAGCAGATAGCAGGAGCCCGGCAAAGAAAGGGAGCGTGGCCAGTGACGTCTCGTGTACAGACTGTTATCTGAACTCTGAGGCTTGTACACGAAACATCACAGACCAGGATAAGGTGACATCACAGGTCATGTGACCCTCAGTCAACTCTGAGAAACCAGCAGCTTTAGAAACACAAAGTGTATGGGAAAGTTGTTATACCTGACAAGTTAGAAACATATAAAGAACAAAAAAATAACTCGGTCAACCCCTTTAAGGGGGTGGGCTGCTGTGAAGGTTACACTTTAAGGAGGCAGGGGACTATGGGGGGTTAGTGTTAAAGAGTGGGGGCTGTGGAGGTCACTGTTAAGGGGGATACTGTTGATATCTTTTAATGACACAAACATTAAATGAAATAGGTGAAATATAACAGTGCAAAGCCTTCTGCTAATACACTATGTACAGTAGATAAGTAGAACATTATCATGTGCTGGTATATTGAGTGCATTTCCACATTAACATTATCGTGCAAAAGGGCGAGAATAAATTGAAGCCAATTCTCTCACAGGATGTGGCTGTGAGGAGTGGGTCAGGGGGACACAAATGACACAGACAAAGTGAGGCCCTGACACTCCTCCCAAACCACTGTCCCTGCCTTTTGGGGGAACCCGGCTCCTTAACAGGCCGGCCCCAACCAAAGACTGCCAGTAAAACTGCCAGTAAAACTAGCAAAACTAGCCAAACCTTTAACCCTATAGGAACCTAAGTGTTACAAGAGGATTTTCTGGCTTGCACTCGGGATGAGCGCCGCATAGCGTCAGGACACGGGAACGCCCACACCTGCCCAACATCCGCTGGAGGGCCACAGCGCCCCCGAATCCTGACAGAACACCCCCCCCCCCCCCGCGCCCCTCCTCGGACCCTCAACAGGACCTCCAGGCTTGGAAGCTTGTCGAATGACGACACAGAACCCCAACTTAAAAATTTAGCATCAACCGGTACAGTTGTGAACTATGAGATTGATCAAGTGTGGCATGTGTTCAATGTATTCTTCTCAGTTTAATACCATATATGGCACCTAACCGGAAAAATAGTTTGAAGAGAGGAAAAAGACGTATTTTTAAAAGTGACGTTCAGTATAGATCAGTTAAAGAGAAAGAAAGGATTTTATGAAATGGATTTGTATCACTGAGAGCAAAAGAACCTATTTTATTACGTGACGTGCAGTATAGATCACTTAGAGATAAAAAGGGGAATGTGCAGACTTGGGCTGCTATAGTGCAAACCACTATGGTGGTGACAACAGAGTGAGCGAGTGACACTGCGGGAGCAGGCGAACCACATAAACATTTTTTGTGGCCCTGTATGGCGGCGGTGACAACAGAGTGACTGAGTTAGTATGCGGTAGCTGGTGAAGCACCCAAAAATTTAGCCTGACAAAGCATGGCTGTTACACCACCAATGACTTTGTCCGACTGAGAATGCAGTGAAATGGCTTTTGTTGAGTATCCAAAATTTTTTTTATTTTCGGAGTACATAAAGTCTACCCTCAGCGAAAAAAAATTTTTTTTTAAATGTCGGTTCTTGCGCATCCTGAAAAATTGTTTTGGACTGTCTGTTTGACGCTCCTGAAACATTGTTTTACACTGGTTGTAGTTGACACTGCGGAAAAATTGTTTGGAGAGAGGGCCTGTAAGTGGCCCTCCGGAAAAATTGTTTGGAGAGAGGGCCTGTAGGTGGACCTCCGGAAAAATTGTTTGGAGAGAGGGCCTGTAGGTGGACCTCCGGTAAAATTGTTTGGAGAGAGGGCCTGTAGGTGGACCTCCGGAAAAATTGTTTGGAGAGAGGGCCTGTAGGTGGACCTCCGGAAAAATTGTTTGAAGAGAGGCCCTGTAGGGGGCCCTCCTGAAAAATTGTGGTAAAAGAGTGCCAGTTGGACCTCTAAAAAAATGGCATTTTTTTGGTCAGCGTTAGGCAAAGACGACAAGGAGGAGGACTAGGAGGAGTAGATAAGAGGAATCGGATACATAGGTAATGTTAATCATTAGTAGAGATGAGCGAGTAGTGAAATATTCGAAAGTTCGAAATTCGATTCGAATAGACCGCGAAATTCGACTATTCGACCGGATATCGAATCCCATTAAAGTCTATGGGAAAAAAATGCTCGCCACTTGGAAATCTCAATTCGACCACTTGGAGGTCACCAAGTCCACCCTGGAACCTCAGAAAAGGATGCCAACACTGCTGGAATGCAACTGGGACAGCAGGGGAAGCATGTCTGGGTGCATATAACGCGCCCAAGTCGCACTATTACGCCACTATCACAGCCTCTCAACAATACACTCCAAACACAATCTAACCTCTCTGTAAAGTGAGACCATACAAGGAAACCTTCTTTCCTCTACATTGCCATGGACCCCAAGCCAAACTAGACAAAAAAGAAGATGAAATTCTGCACCCCTTAAAATCACGTTGCCTATGACAACCACAGATGGCATAGGCAAGGGGGAAAGCAAATAGACCCCACCCCTAATTGTCATTGTGTGTGTGTGTGAAATGTGGTCAGACATGTCTTCTTTAAAATGTAAAAACAACTCAAACACATGCAGAAGCCTTAAAATGCCCAAATTGTTGGCGCTAGAGATGTCAGTGACCTGACCTGGCCCAGTGTCATGTCTAGCAGGTAAAGCAGTGGGGATGTTGAGGGATGCGTAGGACCGCAAAAGGCAGGAAGAGGCCGTGGGCTGGCCAGAGGCTCATGGAAAATTTTGTGGAGGCCCAAGAGGTGAGACGTCTTAAAAATTGTGTGGAGGCTAAAGAGGTGAGACCTCTTAAAAATTATGTGGAGGCCCAAGAGGTGAGACGGGTTAAAAATTATGTGGAGGCCCAAGAGGTGAGACCTCTTAAACATTTTGTGGAGGCCCAAGAGGTGAGACCTCTTAAAAATTATGTGGAGGCCCAAGAGGTGAGACCTCTTAAAGATTTTGTGGAGGCCCAAGAGGTGAGACCTCTTAAAGATTTTGTGCAGGCCCAAGAGGTGAGACGGGTTAAAAATTATTGTGGAGGCCCAAGAGGTGAGACCTCTTAAAGATTTTGTGGAGGCCCAAGAGGTGAGACCTCTTAAAAATTATGTGGAGGCCCAAGAGGTGAGACCTGTTAAAAATTATGTGGAGGCCCAAGAGGTGAGACCTCTTAAAGATTTTGTGGAGGCCCAAGAGGTGAGACCTCTTAAAGATTTTGTGGAGGCCCAAGAGGTGAGACCTCTTAAAGATTTTGTGAAGGCCCAAGAGGTGAGACCTCTTAAAGATTTTGTGGAGGCCCAAGAGGTGAGACCTCTTAAAGATTTTGTGGAGGCCCAAGAGGTGAGACCTCTTTAAAATTATGTGGAGGCCCAAGAGGTGAGACCTCTTAAAAATTATGTGGAGGCCCAAGAGGTGACACCTCTTAAAAATATGTGGAGGCCCAAGAGGTGACACCTCTTAAAAATTATGCGGAGGCCCAAGAGGTGGACACCTCTTAAAAATTATGTGGAGGCCCAAGAGGTGACACCTTTAAAGGCTGCAGTTATCCACAGATTTGCATGCAATGTAAAATGGTTCACTCATTTTATAAAGGCAACTATCATGAAAATCAGTTTAAATGTATTGAGGCAGCCACAGAGTATTTCTACAGAGGAAGGATATTCTTTTTATTTTTTTTCCTTTTTTTTATATGTAATATGCTGTTGCCTTCAGTATATGAGAGTTGATTTCATGATGCTACTTGCAGCCACTTAAAACGTTTTAAGTCTTGTTTTGTTTTTTTGAATACTGAGAATGCTATTTTGTACCAGATTTTGTATGTAAAGACTGAACACATTAAAATGAGAATGTTACCAAAATTATAATTTATAATTTATTTACTTTTGTGGAGGCCCAAGAGGTGAGACCTCTTAAAATTATGTGGTGGCCCAAGAGGTGAGACCTCTTAAAAATTATGTGGTGGCCCAAGAGGGGAGACCCGTTAAAAATTATGTGGAGGCCCAAGAGGTGAGACCTGTTAAACATTTTGTGGAGGCCCAAGAGGTGAGACGTGTTAAACATTTTGTGGAGGCCCAAGAGGTGAGACCTCTTAAAAATTATGTGGAGGCCCAAGAGGGGAGACCCCGTTAAAATTATGTGGAGGCCCAAGAGGTGAGACCTCTTAAACATTTAGCGCAGGCCCAAGAGGTGAGCCATAAATATATAAATTGTTCTTATTTACGGAGCAATTCTACGGCGGTTAAGGAGGAGGAGGAGGAGGAAATGGCACTTCATACATATGGCACTTTACTTTTGGCTGCTTTCCACGGTTGGAGAAGCAAAGTCCGGGTCAATCCACTTGCTGTTCATTTTGATTAGCGTCAGCCTGTCGGCACTGTCGGTTGACAGGCGGCTGCGCTTATCGGTGATAATGCCCCCGGCAGCGCTGAACACCCTTTCTGATAGCACGCTGGCGGCAGGGCAGGCAAGCACCTCCAAGGCGTACAGGGACAGTTCCAGCCACGTGTCCAACTTGGAGACCCAGTAAGTGTAGGACGCCGAGGGATCGGGGAGGACAGGGTTACGGTCTGCCAGGTACTCCCGCAACATCCGCCGATACTTGTCCCTCCTGCTGATAGCGGGCCCCGCAGTGATGGAAGTTGCACGAGGGGGTGCCATGAACGTGTCCCACACCTTGGAGAGTGTTCCCCTGGTGGCTGTGGGCCTGATCGATGTTGAGGGACTCTGGGAGACCCTCTCCTCTCTGCCGCCAGCGATGCTGGGTGGGAAAATCTCCATCATGTTCTGCACGAGTTCCCTCTGGTATTCCAGCAATCGATTCGTCCTCTCCTCTACCGGAATAAAAGAGGAGACGTTATCTTTATACCGGGGGTCCAGGATTGCGAAGACCCAGTACAGTTTGTTCTCCACTATCCGGACAACACGTGTGTCCCGGGAAAAGCAGCCCAGCATGAAGTCAGCCATGTGTGCCAGACTCTGAATAGGCATGACGTCACTGCCCCCACCAGAAGGATCACTTGGCATTTCCTCCTCTTCCTCTTCCGCCTCCTCTCCGCCCCATCCGCGCTGAACCAATGGGACGCGCACAGCCTGACTGCTACCCTCGCCGCCAGCATCCTCCTCCTCTTCCACAGCCACCTCCACGTCGTCCTCCTCCTCCTCATCCTCCTCCTCCTGCAACTGCCACCGTGAAGCAGACAAAAGTGTGGTCTGACTGTGTAGCTCTGTTACGTCTCCTCCTACCCCCGTCTCCTCTGCGTGCAATGCGTTCTCCCTTATTGCGATGAGGGATTCTTTAAGGACGCATAGGAGCGGGATGGTTACGCTCACTATAGCGTCCTCGCTGCTGACCTTCTTGGTGGACTCCTCAAAGATACGCAGTACATCGCATACGTCTGCCATCCATGGCCACTCGTGGTTGGCAAACTGAGGGAGCTGAGTTGGAGGCACGCGTGGATTATTAATCTGGTACTCCATCAATGCTCTCTGCTGCTCACACACCCTGGCCAACATGGAATAGGTGGAATTCCAGCGAGTCGGCAGGTCGCACAACAGCCGATGTTCAGGCAAATGGAGGCGTTGCTGGAGTTTTTTTAAGCTAGCAGCAGCTACAGTTGACTTCCGAAAGTGTGCGCACAAGCGCCGCACTTTCACCAGTAGCTCTGCCAGGTTGGGGTAAGTCTTTAGAAATTTTTGGACTACCAGATTAAAAACGTGGGCCAGGCATGGTACGTGATTGAGTTCGGCAAGCTCCAGAGCCGCCACCAGGTTTACGGCCGTTATCGCACACGACCATGCCTGGTCCTAGCTGCAGCGGCGACAGCCACATCTCCGTCTGCTGCAGTATGGCGTCCCTCACCTCTGGGGCGCTGTGCTTCCTGTCGCCCAAGCTGATGAGCTTAAGCACCGCCTGCTGACGTCTCCCCGCGCCAGTGCTGCAACGCTTCCAGCTAGCGGCTTGAGGGCGATGTTAAGGCACAGGAGGAGGAGGAGGAGGAGGAGGAGGAGGGGGGTTTATCAGAACCCATGCTGGCAATCTTGGGCGGGGGTGGTAGGTAGGCCGTCTCTGTTTGCGACCCCGTCCCCGCCTCCACTACATTCACCCAGTGTGCCGTCAAAGAAATGTATCGTCCCTGGCCACAAGCGCTTGTCCACGCGTCGGTGGTCAAGTGGACCTTTGCGCTGACTGCGTACCTCAGGGCCCGCCTGATGTTACGCGACACGTGCTGGTGCAGGGCGGGGACGGCACTCCGGGAAAAGTAGTGGCGGCTGGGGACGGAATAGCGAGGTGCGGCAGCCGCCATCAGGTCGCGGAAGGCCTGCGTCTCCACAAGCCTAAACGGCAACATCTCCAGGGCCAGCAGTTTGGAGATGTGGCAGTTTAAGGCTTGGGCTTGGGGGTGACTCGAGGCGTACTTCCGCCTGCGGTCGAACGCCTGCGAGATGGACAGTTGTGGGACGAGGAGTGTGAAGGTGCAGGCGAAGAGGCGGGGGAAGGGGAGGCTGAAGGAGAAGGCCCCAAAGTAGCCAAGGCAGAGGCAGATGTGGAGGTGTCCTGGCTGGAGGTCTGGACCGCAGTGGCAGCACACAACAAGGGGAAGAGGCAGTGGCAGCAGACCGGGCGCAGGTTGTATTGCGTTTGCTCTCTCCCACTCAGCCCAGTGCTTGAATTCCAAGTGACGCCGCATGCCTGAGGTGGTCAGATTGCTCTTCTCAGAGCCCCTACTCAGTTTTGAGTGCAGAGTGTGCAAACCGCGCTCAGTTTGTCATCCGCACAAACATTAAAAAATCTCCACACCACAGAAGTACGAGGCCTCGATGGGGAGCTTCGCGCGACTGCCCGCTGCCGGGAACAGCTTCGCCCCTGCTGGGCTGTGGCTCACTACTCCTGGACTGTCCTCTCCTGCCTCTGCCATCCCTGCCTGTGGACATCCCTCTG